>CAJNJA010029487.1:0-23215 GCA_905231915.1 Symbiodinium necroappetens
GACAAGTACCTCCCCTTACAGGCGGACGAGACTCGGGCCTTTGTGGCGCGTTTTCCTGACAAAGTTTACACTCTACTGCCAAAGGCGAGGAAAATTCGCAACAAGCTCCGACAAGACGGGGGAACACACTCAGCAGCGGGGGAGTCTACCTCGCAGGGGGACAACTCTGGACATGGCCCCGGAGATGCCCTTCTACAGCAGACGGAGGAGACCGACCACGCCGCGACAAAGCATGTGACAACAGAGACCTCGAGGGGGGGCAGCTCCCAGTCAAGTGCAGCACTTCAAGGCGAGCTACCACAACCAGCGGAGAGAGCAGACCACAACGAAGCCCATCATGCGAGAATGGTGTGCAGGGGGAGTGCACTTCCAGATGAGGACACCCCACCAGACTGGGGGGATGACGAGCAAACAGACGACGACCCAACCCACGACAGTTGGCCGTGGGGGGAATCTGGAAGACCCTCCGACCAAGGACGCAGTGAAGGCATTTTGGGGCAAAAGCCCAATGAGCCAGAGGGCGCACCACGAGATGGGGGAATACGACTTCTACCAAACCGCATGTGGCAAGCGGTCCGTGCAGTGCAAAGCCACATGGAACGCTCCCGACAACACCGGGGGAACAGCGACGAAGGAGGCTTTTCCTCCTAACTGCAACGGGGGAGAAGACCCCTGATGCCAACTCCGAGCGTGGCTGCAAAAGTCCCTGGGGTACGCGCTGACTTCTGAGGGTGCCTAGGGGGATTTTCCACTTTTTCGGACAATCTGAGTGCATGCGAGTTCTTGGTGTGAAATCTTTAAACAAGCATGTCGTCGTGCTTTCTCAGGTAAACCTCACAACAACCGGCCCAACCTGGCCCATGAATCCTAGTGTCTTTTTAACACACCTGTACATCTGTTCCGACTTTGGAGGGGAATTCAAGAGGCAACCCGAGGCCCAAATTCGCTTCGATCCAACAGTGAAAGTACGTAGATCTCGCCACAAACGGCGGGGGGAGCACGCTTTTGCCTGGGAACCTCTGAACACTCCCTCAAGCCAGCCACTTATTCGCATGGTTAGTCTTCTGCATATTTGTTTCGTTTTCATGCTTCTGCTTGGGGGAGTATCTCGTACACCCGAACACGGCAAGACCGAGTCCTTTTAGTCGGAGCCTTAGTTTGTCGCTGCTTTTACTCAGCCGTTGCCGAAAGCCGGGGGAATCTTGTGTACAGCCAAGCCCTATGCAGCATACCTGTATGGGGGACCAATCCGCGCAATGAACCGCGGTTGCGCGCTCGCGCGCGAGGGGAGGGCCTGGACGCTGCCCGACCCTCATGGCCGGTAGAGAGAGAGAGAGAGAGAGAGAGA
The DNA here is from genome assembly GCA_905231915.1 of Symbiodinium necroappetens. Classification (NCBI taxonomy): domain Eukaryota; class Dinophyceae; order Suessiales; family Symbiodiniaceae; genus Symbiodinium; species Symbiodinium necroappetens. The sequence goes on from CAJNJA010029487.1 coordinate 1,349, forward strand.
GAGAGCGAGAGAGTCTCCACCTGGTAGAGAGAAAGAGAGAGAGAAAGAGAGAGAGAGCGAGAGCACTAAGCCTTGTACGTAGGTTGGTACGTGTAGCCTCTCCCCGAAAGCCCCGGAACACTGGGGGGCCCTATGGGCCGGGGAGCTTGACGCGCTCCCTTAACCTGAAGGAAGAAGAAGCACTAAGCCTTCATGCCCGGTAGAGAAAAAAGAGAGAGGGAGAGAGAGAGAGAGAGAGAAAAAAAGAGAGCACTAAGCCTTCAGAGCGGGTGCTACCTTGTGCAGTCCACAATGGCCTCCTGACCTCTTTCGTCCTTTCCCCTTATTTGTAAGCATCTTGCTGTAGCCTGGCGACTGTGCCGCCCATGAAACCCTCGTGAGAATTTCCTGCTACCGTCCGCTTTTCAGACTTCTCTCCTACACGCCTGACTGCATACCATGTCACCTGAGTCTTCCACCTGGGTGCTTGTCATGTTGAGTCTACCTTCTGGCGCTGCCTGATGCATGAAGTAACAGTGTGACATCATGGTAGCAAGTCCAGCAAACACTCTGGCAACCGACGCGCGAGATTTGCTTCCTTACCGTCTTTCATGTTGTAGTAGGGTACTGTCCGCGTGATTTTGGATTGACATGGATTGACGGAGAACAGTAGTCGCTGTTTAAACGGTACCCGGAAAAATTGATAGTTTTGTATCTATTCGAATCGTGATGGTTCAGAGGTGTTCCCTTACCCTGGCGGAAGACATGCACCTTCCACCAGGCTCAGAAGAAGAATGAGCCGTGGTGCGAAAGATGGCACTTGGGATCGAACACAAGACAGTATGTGCACGACTGCGCGAACCTCCGGACTGCGCACTGTTCCAGCAGCTGCTCGTCAAATGCTAGTGCAGGCGGCAGAGAGGGACCGAGAGCGAGGAGCACGAGGCATGTTTGTTCGCTTCTGCGTACAAGCACTAACGGCGGACAAGACGGGTCGTGCGTAGCTATCCCGGAGCACCGGCCGGAAGGAAGCTTGCGTTGCCAGCAAAAGTCGGAGGCGCGAAAGGCCGACAAACAAAGGAGCACCTGCCTAGACGACCACCTGGCAGACATGTTGGGGTTTGAAAAGCCAAGCAGGTGGCGGCACCCGACACACCCCCAATACCCAGCGGATCCGCCGAGCACAACAGCTGTTGCAGGACAACTGCGAGGCTCAGCAGCGTGCAGCACATGATCGCAACCACTGCGGCACCACCATCACGCAAGCAACACGGAGAAGGAGCCCAAACCCGGGGAAGGGCGACAAAACTGGCGTCCACTTTGCGAACCACGCGACCCATCACCTGACACAAGTGGGGGAGCCGGGAGCCCTCCACCAGCAAATGCAGAAGTGATGCATCGGCCTTGGTCGGCAGTCCAGGGGTGCGCGCTCACGGGGAAAATCGGGGTCAGACCGCAATGTGGATCCCACTAAGCTGCGAACCGAGACGTGGAACACCCACCGAAGCTTCAGCGACACGAGCGAACAGCAAACAAAGGGTGCGTCTCCCTGCAGAGAGTTGCCCCCTTTCCTGATCCGAAAAGTTGTGGCGGCTGTTGAGGCGTTGCCACTGTCATTTTTCCGGCTTTCGTTTCCGATCCGTATGACTTATTGCTAGGACCTGTTCTTGACAGCAAACTGTGCAATAGCTTTCAAGGCTTCTCCAGGCCAGCCTGCACCTGCCGCCTGCCGTGTTTGCGGTGCCAGCACCTTCCGCCTCCTAGCAAGCATAGCATCCAGGAATTGTGGCTGATACGAATCCCAAGTTGCAATGGAAGCCAAGGCTATAACCTCTTCTGAATTCGAAGGAGCATTTCCAGTAAGCTTCGCTGGCCCAGTGTAGAGAGCAAAGAGGTGCTAAGGCGCACCCGGATCTGGGAGGGACGCTTGGTGAAAGCATTGCGTGTAGTATGGCACCTTGAGGCCTGCCGCTTGCCGCCTGCTGCCATTTCTAATTCGAAAGGTGCTCCAGGAGACCGCAGCTCAGAGGGCTCCGAAGCGATCCAAGCCTCCAAGGGGTTTCTGCTCGAATGCGACCTCATGGCGATGTCGCCACGCTGCCTGGAGTCTTCTGCTCCGGTGCCACCACGTCGGGCCTTGCTCCTGCTGCCCAGAAGGTGCCTTCATGAGAATTCCACACCAGCCTTTGCATGGCTGCCTGCTTAACCCACTAACGCTCACCCGAGGCGTCCACCGTTAGAGGGTGCTGTTCTGGCGGCGGCATTTTGGCTTCACTACAACAACATCTCACTTGTGTTGCGATGTTGACATCATTCATGTGTGATGTTGCAAACATGCAGAAGTTTGTATTTGTGTCGCTGAGATCGTAGCGGCAGCTCCACCGCTTCTCCGAGCTCGGCAATGTTTGACACAGACTTTCAAATCAAAGAGTGCCTTTTTTGCAGCATTGCCTTTAGCAGCCTTTTGAGGGAGAGTCATTGAATTTTCCAGTTTTTTTGCATAGCTGAGGATGCAAGGAACTTCCGCTTGGGGCGGCCTGCCTGGTGCTGTCTTCGGGTTCGGGTCACGCAGAGGCGCGCCTTCTCTCCAACATAGAGCCGATGCCCCGCACGTTCTGGGCCCCGAGCGCGGGCCGGTGTAGGTCGGGAGAAGGCTGGGCCGCATCCACGACATCCTCCAGGAAGCGGAGCAACTGCTGGGAGGCTCGGAAGAGGCCGGACAAAAGGGACCCAGAGCCGGAGGGTTCCGCAGCAAACACCCCGTGGCGGTCCCGTGCTGTGCGAAGGCGGAGATGGAGGCGCTCCAGCTCAGCCAGCACCTGAGGACTGCCCCCCCAGCACCCTGCGTCCGCAGTGGGGAGAAGCCGCAGAGGAGCTGCAGGGACGACCCCGGCCGACTGGGGCCCGGTGTGGGGCGCCTCAGCCGGGAGCTCAGTGCTTTGCTTCAACTCTTGGCTTCGACTTCTTCGGCTCACAGGTGCCTGGCTGAAAGAAAGTGCGTCGCAGGGTCGCCGCTTTCTGGGTGGAGACAGGCACAAACTCCCGACACGTTAGACTTAGAACCGTAACGGTAGCAATCGCGGCCATGAAAGCTGTGTAGAGCACAATCGAATCAAAGCCATGCCCTCAGTCTTGGATAAACCCGCTGTTGAACGTTTGTGTCCGCCCAGAGGCTTCTGCTCTTGTCAGGAAGTCATTGCGCGCATTACATGGCATCACCATGTAGTCACCCGATTCTGAGCTGCACCAGAAACATCGATGTGCCAGGCTGTCTTTGCGCAGCGACGTTGCCCTCGTCGGTGCACTGCTCACATCTCGCAGCTACGTTGGCAGACAGCAGTCTTTGGCGAAAGAACACAAGTTGCGTCAGTGTATCGACCGCGCAGTGTCCCATTTCCCCAAGGCTCCTGGTGTCGCCGCCTGGCTGGTGCTTCACTGCAGAAGCTGCAAGCTGCGAAACAGCCTTTGAAAGGCCCATGAGTATCATGATGGGACGCGTTTGGAGTCTTGTGTGGCCTCGCGAGGGACTGACTTGGTCCTGCAATGGATGCTGACGGTCTTGAATGAAGAGCCGTGCCAGCAGGTGGCTCTGGGGTGCAGGTGTCATTGGGTTCTGCGGGCATCTGCGGGCTTTGCCAACGGAGGCATTGAAAGCGGCACGTGACTTGGAAACCTCTTGGCCCTCGTTGCACGACGAGGCGAGGTCCGAGAGGTCCGAGAGGTCCGAGAGTCCAGGCCTCCCTTGTCTGAACAGGTTTCTACTGCCGTGATAGGCAGTGCAGGAAAGCAGAATACTCTACCTGAGCTCATCCATCAGTTGTGCAACCACCAACACTGCTGGTTGTTCCGTGTGCTGGTGTGCCCGACCTTTTGCGAGCCTACATACCCATGGCCTACATCACCCCATGTCTGGCACAGCGCAGGGGTGCCTTGTGCAAAGACTGGATTAACTATTGAGTGCAGAGCTTCGTTTGAATCACTGGTCTTCCCGCTGTGAGTGAGAATTGCACTGAGCTTGATGTGCCGGTTGCAGCTGGATGTCGGCACTGCTTGAAAGGTTTTGTGTGGCCGCAGGTGCTTGGACGTGATGCAACGGTGAATACTGAGCTCGCGTGCGTTGGCTGTCATGTGGTGTTCCGAACTCCTTCTGCACAAACGCTCAGTGGGACTCCTTGTGCAAATGTCTCAAGTTGCCTTGATGAGGCATGCGACTCAGTAGGACGGAAGCCAAATGAAGCTAAGCTGGTGCAGTTCATGTAGCCTGGGCGGAGCGCTTGCATCGACACATGTGCTAGCCCCTATCATATCGGTCTCCGGAACGTTCGCAAAACGTCAGATATGAAAAATGAATGGCAGCAGGTGCAAACGCGTGACTTCAGCAGTTGTTGCCGTTCCTTTGGTGTTCTTTCGTCCTGCCTGCACAACAGATTCATGATGCATCGCAGTCGATTTGTTCCTTCACACCAGGTCGTCCACAAGTCTCCGTCTTTGTCTCAGCCAAGCTGGACCTACTGTCGGGCTGATTGTTGATGCGAACGCTTCCGGAATTGGTCCTGACTTTTTCGCCATCGTTGAAGGGCTACGCCCGCGCCTGTTGCTCTTGCCGAGACGCCCCTTGTGGGTCCCACTGCAGAGGCTTCATCAGCACCAGCGCTCGTGCCTGGCAGCGAGTCTGATCGACAGGTCCTTCCCCCCGAGCTTTGCGACTTCCTCCGTTCCCTTGAAGTGCCAGAGCCGCTCTGCGCACAGGACGTCCGAAGCGTCTAAGACAAGAAGAGGAGGGGAGGGGGCGGGACCGTGACAGGAGCTGCTCTCGGCCAAGGAGAGGGAAGAGCTGGAAGAGGACAAAGCGGCCGCCCGCGGCGCCCAGTAAAGAGAAGGATGAACGTTAAACGGATCTGTGAGGAGCAGAGGCAGGCGGAGCTCGCCCCACAGCTGCACAACTGCTGCACAACTGCAGCCCGTTGCTGCTTTGAGCCTTTGAGCTGTGCACCTCAGGCCGGCATTCCCCTCATAAAGGCCGTGCAGCATGGGGACGTTGAGGCAAGACGACTCCGAAAGCTTCCTTTCGCCGGCTTGACCGCGCGAGGCAGTTCGCAGCCTCCTAGAATCGGGTGTGCCTCTTCAGCTGCAAAGATCTTTGCCACAGCTTTGCCCTTCGCACTTCGTGGTCTCAGATGGGACCTGTGAGGAGTGTGGATGCAAAGTTTCGGACCAAGCACCACGAAGTGCGGCTGGAGAGACTTGGCACGCCTGTGCGGCACTGCTCATGGAGCCGGAACCGAGCGTCAGGAGCACATCGCCTGTGCAGTGGGCGTGTCTCGTCCTGCATGTCGCCAACACGACGACGACCACCCTGCCAAGCTCATAGTTGGGGGCTGAGACCGCCTCCAGAGCCCGCTCGGTAGCCTATGCCGAGTGTTGCCGGAGGCTCGAGACCTGAATCTTCAACTCTTTCCGGATCGGGATCCCGGCATGGAAGCAAAAGGCATCGAGATCTTGCGTGCCTTTGCCTGCAGTGTGCAGCCCGTTTTTGCTTGATTCGAGTCTTTCGAGCATGCGCCATTCTCAACCTGAGGATTGCTCGTCGAGTACCGAGGATCGCTGGAGGCCTTGGATCATTGGTCTTCATGGGTCTTTGGTTTTGTTCACTGCCCGGCCACTTGAGGCATGGTGCCTAGCTTCTTTGCGAGGCCTTGGACTCCGACGGCGGGACGCCGGCGTTTTATGCGGCCATGGCAGGTACCGAAGCTCCAGAGAGGGACAGAGAGCCAGAGAGCGAGCCGGTGTCACTCTGACCTAGGGCGTGTGCTTGTCTGCTTTTCTTGTCTGTGCTGACGAAGCCCCTGTCTGTGAGAGGGAGGGAGTGACAAGGTGTGATGGTGGTGCCGTTGTCTCAGGAAATGTGCGCTGCTTTGAGCACATGCTGCAGGCAGGAGGTGAGAAGGTCTTTCACCACCAGGACTCTTTGTGCAAACGTTTTGCGGCCTTGCAGGCAATAAAAGTCTGAGTCTTTCTCATGCGGTTGTTCGATGTTGTTGGTTAGAGGCGCAAGGCGGTCAGCAACCCATTCTTACACTGCATCTTTGGATTCCAAAAGGCACCCTCTCCTACGTTCCCAGCAGCCGGAGTCCCGTTGGGGTCATGAACCGATGCCAGTTGCGATTTTCCGGCACGACATCTGCAGACATGGAGCTGCAGAGGATTATTTGGACCGATATCCACTCTACTGGGCAACATCAAACGACCAGCCGGCCGCGGTCCAGTGGTTATTGCAGCACACTTGCTTGCCCGTGGTGCGAATCTCAGTTGTGTGGGGTTTGTAAACAGCTCGGAAGCTTTACCACCTGCAGCTTTTTGCACTTACATGGCGAGATATTATCACATGGCTATGAATGATGTTGCACGACTTCGCAATCGCCTTTATCAGAACTCGTACAGCTGCTGAGGATGCACGCAGCCGGCACGGGCGAACTGCACTGGCGAAGGCTTTCTCGTCGACGCCTCTCACATTGGGGACCTGAGGTCTGTGCCTGTTCAGGCTGCTTGGTCAGACTCCCCGGACATCGCTGCGCCGATGCTGCAAGTTGCAAGTGAGTGTGTTCTGTGGAAGTCAGCCTTGTGCTCGATTTGATCCATGGCTGGGAGGCGATGCTGCTGGAGAAGCATGCGGATCCGCGAATCGTCGACGACCATGAGCGCACAGCCACTCTCTCACGCACAGATGCCGTGTTGCAACAGTCGTAGCACGTTGCAGGGCTGCGTCAGGGTGCAGCTCATGGGCCCATGCCTTTCCGAGGTTCTACACATGGCATCTTGGGGTGCTTGGGGTGGTCGCCGTGGTGGAAAATTTGTGAACGGCCCCTCGGCATCTGATGATTGTATGGCCGCTTGAGCTCGAGAGATGCCTTTTGTCAGAGGCCGCGCTGCAGGGGCCAGCCCCAGATGCGTGCGGCTGATCCTGACAACAGAGGAGGTGTTGACAGCTGCTTTTTGGGATGGGTGTTGCTCTGAACTGATGGGCTTCGGCACCTGACACGTCATCATTCTTTGTCCAGTCTTCAGTGTTGATTCTGCCTCTTTGGTGTCAGGGGCGCCTTTGCATGCACTCTGCCGACCGCGATGGGGGGACGCCGATTGCCATCGCATCAGCAACGGGTGCACTGGATGCGCTCGAGGATGCGATGCAGGGCTGCAAAAGGGGTTAAGAGCACCACTGTCTCGCCTTCTGTGTCATGCCAACCAAAGCATTACGGAAGTGGTTGAGCATAGCATCTGCACTTCAGGAGCTGCTGCGTTGCCCAGAAGGACTCAGGTGGGGGACTCGTGTTGTGCATTGTGGGCAGCATCGCTGCACTGCGCAGAGACCGTTTTGCTGGTCTGCCTCTTCCCACAATTCTCCATGTTGCGTGGCTTGCAGGCAGGTCCGGGATCCTCCACCGGAGCTGCAGGAGACCGCAGCCAGGGAGCAGCCTTGACAGGATTGAAGGCTCTTCCCGCGAACTTAGCAGCTAGGTTCAAGGACGTTTGTATTGCGGTATTCACGAACAAACTGCAAGCTTGAGCCTGTCCGGCCCAGTAGATCCAAGCATGAGTGTGACCTGCGCCGTTGAGGACTTTCTGCCTTTTGCAGCGGCAGCTTTCCGTGGCCATGTCGACTGTGCCTTATCATTGAATGTAGCAGGATGCTGACAGGCGGACGACCGCATTCGCTAGCACACGGCATTGAAATTGCATCATCCGGAGGCATGCAGATGCTGCTGGATGCTCGGGCGATGCCGGAGCTTCGCGCAAAGAGCACTGGCAGGCACCAAACCGGAATGCAAGCAGCCACATGATGACACGGCTTTGCAAGACTTTGCCCATCAGTCTGTAACTCTCGTATCAAGGGTAGTGATGGAGGCTTTTGCTAGCGTGCGGTCCGTGTTTTCGAAAGTTCTCGGATGCCGCAGCGTCCGGGAAGCGCTCGAAGCGGAAGGTCTTTTGGTGTTGAGCTTGGGTTTGGTGTGGTTCTCGCCTTCTCGCGGCACTTGGTCGCCTCTGGCGATCAGGTCTGCCATGGACTTCGCCGTGATCGGACAGGAGTCATATGAATCCTGCTGCGTCCTCTGGGGGTTGTATGCGATGGCAGTTCCCCTTGAGTGGAAAAGTCGCTTTCCTTCAACGGGACGGTGAAGTCGGCTTCCCTTGTCAGTACACTCTAGGAATTTCGTGCAGAGGAGCTGCCCACTGCCGAGCTCTTGGTCGCTTGGCGGCAATGTCTTATCTGAGCTTAGCCATTTTCCGGATCGTCGGGCGACATTTCGAGGCAAACCAGCTGCTGCCGGGTGCCGGCACAACTGCGATCTTTGCAACAGCTCTGACCTGGGCTGTGCACACTGGAGTGCCAGGTGGGGCGAGAATCTGCAGCCACTTGGAAGTAGGCCTACAACTACAGCCAGCAATCCGATGCGATGCTCCAAAATCGGGAGAGAACATGGAAGGGTTTCTTTCATTTCTGCACGAAGTATGCGGGATATCGGGGGCGACATCTAGATCCTTTGCGACCCTTTTCCAACTGGAGTCGTGCGGGGCAGTTGGCAGATGGGCGCTGCAGCATTAGTAGAGGCTTCTGAACAGAGTTCGACATGTGGATGTGCCTGATGGCGATGGGATTCAAGTTCAAGGTTTTCTTCCGTGAGGCATGATTCGACTGCTTGCTCAGCGTTGTCCGGAGGCCTTGCAGAGTCAGGAGCCTCGAAGCCCGCACTTGAATGAAGGGCTCGAAGGAATGGATCTTCGGAGGCTACCAGAAGCGAATCCTGAACAAGGCTAGGGGCTAGGGCTAGGGCTATGGGCCGCAGGCAGGTCCGGCTTCGAACCAAGTCGTTGGCAGCCTTCGAGCACAGATGCTCAGATCATAAGATGAAGATGTTTTGACTGGTTTCGCGTCGCGCTCTCGCCATCTCTATTATCCCTTAGGAGACAGCAGGGACACCACCTCGACTAAATCCGAAACGACTTTCAACACTGGCGTCTGCGAGCTGTTCGAGAAACGCAACCAAGAACACAAAACACGACTGACCCGGCATAGTGAAACATGCAAGAAAGTCGGAAGTAAGGAGTCTCCACTTTGTACATGTTGATGTCGCACGCAGGACTTTATCCACCTGGTCTTGATGCACGGGCCAAGCAGCCGTGCCGAGGCTTGGAAATTCGGCCGGGCCGTGCCCAAGGACGTAATCTTACAGTCGTAACGAGCATTTGGTGACAGCTGAACTGGTTGGCCTGTTAGTGTTTCTGATTGCAGTGGTGTTCTTCGCGAGCCTTGACCCTTCCAAGTGTTGTGGCATTCGCCGCTGTGTGTTGTGGTTTGGGTCGTCTTGCGGCTCGATTGCCCTGTCGAGGTCACGTGACCGCCCTTCCCGGCCAATGCCGAGCAGCACCCAGCACCACCTCCACGTCCCAGGAGACGACGAAGAGTTGAGCTCAAATTGCCGTGGCGAGTAGTCCGACACAGCCCGTCACGAGGCAGTCGGCGCTGCGCCGAGGAGCGGGGATTCTGCTTGGACCTTCGTAGTTTTATCCCATTGACCTGTTCCTTTCGTACCTGAATGCCATGCCACAGGCTCTTGGAAATCATAAACGAAGCTACTGCTGTCGATGGAAGGATCGTTAGGTGTCTGAAACCCGAGGCTGCGCATCTTGTGGCAAGCTTCTGGCAAGACAAAGTGCGTCGTCTGCAGGACATCTCAAGCCGTTCAGTTCGGTTTCCATCGCATGCTGTGCCTCGGTGGCACTGCGACAGTGATGTTTTCGACGCCGCGAAGCGGGGAGCGCCCTCTCGAAAGTTGCTGGCGGCCCAAGGCCAAGCCCTTCTAGGGGCAAAGGCTGAGGTGACCGAGTCAACGCTGACCAGTGTTCTGAGGACCGGCAGCTTAGAACACGTATGCCTTGTGCTTAGCTTAGCTCGGGGCTTCTCGGAGGCGTGGACTGGGCCGCTCAGAGTCGGAGCAGCCGCTGCTCGACGCACTGCTCAGCGCCTACACGAGGCCGGGCCAGCTTGAGCTGCGAGAGCGCTCTGCGCTCCGCAGCAAGCTGGCCTGGCCGCTGGTTGCAGCGGCAGCGGCCGATAGCCCTGCTGCTGTCGCCCAGTTGAGATCTGGATGTTGCAGGTATGTCGGCGATTGTTGGTGTGTGTTTCCTTTATGTTGTGTCTCTGTCAAGAACTTCAGGTGTCACTCCTACTTGCATCGAAGGCAGATCCTGCTGGTGCAGGCTTTTCGGCAGCCATGACAGCATACTGTCGTCGTAGGTCGTCGTGCGTTGAGTGCTTGCGGATCCTTGCACACCCTTGCACTGCACCTTGCACAGATGGCTTCGCTTTCACCGCAGCTGCCGACTCTGAAGAGTGCCTCGCCCTGCTGCTCGAGGCCGGTGTCCTGGAATGTTTTTCCACGGACCCCTGCTCAATCAAATCTCGCAGGCCTATGAGGGAGTGCCACGATGTCCGAGAACGCTGGACCCCGGACGAAATTGACTCAAACCTTGGGGCTGTTGAGTTGGGCATCTGCTCAGAAACAATCATACTCAGAAGCAGTAAGGCTGGTGCGAATGCCGCCCAGCCAGCATAAGGTTGTGACACACCCTCGTCTGCAGCTGCTCCCAAGGATGCGAATGAAGAGGACAAAGTCAGCCTTCTGGAGGCAGCAAGTTGGGTACGTCGGCTCCTGTGGATCCTGTGGCATCCTGTGCAGGTTGCTGCGGTCAAAGGAAATGCCCAGTGCCGCGCCTAGAACTCGAGGGTCACAGAGCTCATAGGTCTCTCAGAGCTGGAGGTGTGTGGCCCTGCTCCTGCATGGTGATGAGCTGGCGGCATCGGCAGCAGCTGCAGCGGCTCAGCGAGCTGAGCACTTCGATGCTGGCTGCAGACAGGGAAGGTTGAGCGATGCCAGGTGCAACAGGCATGCATACAAGTGGACAACCAGTCCCCCTTGGCTGCAGAATGCTCTAAAAAGCGCATGGCCATAAAGGTCTTGGGTCACCACGCCGCCTTGCAAAATGGGGTACTCGGCTTCATCTGCAAGGCATCATGATGGCACAGCCAACCCCGACGTCATTTTTCTGCGTCCATGCTTTCATTGACGTCATATTGGGGCGGTTCCTGCGCTGCCCAGGCCACACACTTGTAAATCACATGCGTCATATGAGCTGTTGCCATTGGCCAGCCAAAGCCGACAGACTCACCGAACATGACAGAATTGGGTGTGGTGCAGTGCAGTGCAGAATCTCAGACAAACCGGTTTTGCGACGAGGACGAGGACAGGAAACCTCACAGAACAACGCTTCCACGTCGTTTTTCGTTCGGGTTTCAGTGTTGCGAAGGCAGCGCTGGAGATGCTAGATTTACAGCAGTCTTTCGCGATGTTCCGCGGCTGTCTCAGGACATCTCTCGTTGGCTTCAATCTGCAGAGGGCGTAAACAGCATGGCACCTTGGTGAAAGGTGGGTCAGGAGCAACCTGCGATGTTGTGTGCAGTCGGAGGCTGTTTAAAGTGGTCGCTACAGCTGTTCACAGGGCTTATATGGGGTGCATGTCGACATAAAAGCTGCTAGTACGCTCATGCAGGGCTGGATAGTTTCTCGTTGTGTCATAACGTGTGACATGTTTTCGAGGTCCTGGGCTTCAGCACCTCAACGTGTGACAGATCTGCAAGGACTGCAAGGACAAGCGACGATCTTTCCGAAGGCCAGCCGTAGTTCCTTCATTTGAACCATATTCGAAAGAGCATTTGTTCATGGTTTGAGAAAATGCAAATGGTTGCAACCGCAGCCTGTGACAGTTTTGGCAGGCTAGGACCTCGAAGTAAGCATTGAGTTCACACACACACACACACGCACACATGCCCAAAGAATGTATTCACAATAGCAGCAGAGAGATGATAAATGAAGAGCAACAGCCATGCGATTGAGACCGGTGATCTGTACGTTGCTGTGACGCTAAGGGTGGTGATGAAGGTGACGATCACAACTCCACTTCGGTAGTGGGGCCTGCGGAGGGGAGGCCGGTGGCAGCGAGGACGCCAATGACAACGCCGACGACGTCCCGCGACATCATGACGATGATGATGATGATGATGGTGACGATTCTCGCATGATGCTGATGCTCATGTAGACGAACGGCAACATCATGTCAATGCGCCAGCTTTGAACATCCAGCAACTCCTACACCCGCTAGCTAGACGTATTGATGGACGATGGCTTCGCATGTCGCAACATGCAGGAGCCGCCCACAATGATCGAAGCACCTTCCCAACTCGAAGGAAGCCGCCCGAACAAGCACTGCTGCTACAAGAAAGGAGCGCAGCTGCTGTCCTGGCAATCCTTGCTGAAACCTGCAGATGCTGTGATGCGCTCCTGTTGCTGGATAGAGCGGCTCGGCTGCACTTCGGTGCTGAAGCCGTCGGGAGATCGTTTGTCCTTGCGACACACGCCCAAGTCGCCTGCTCGTTCTTTTGTCCTCACTGGGTGCTATCTCGAAGCCTCTCCCGTTGCTTGGGTCGATCCAGCCTTTCAGCTGCTTCGCATTGAAAAACTGGATGCCAACCGGATGCCAACCGTTGAGCCGTCGATGGAGTTCAGTGCCAATTTCCCTGCGCCAGAAGCTTCTGGCGGTGCCATACCAAGTTCACACTTTACGCAGCTCATGGTATCTGTCGGTGCCAGGCCCCTCAAGTCGACCGTACTGGTAGTTTCGAGTGCTGTAGTTGCCACAAGAAGCTTGTTTGCTTTCTTCTTCCCTTGCTTCCAAGCAAAGGAGCTTGGCTGATGCGAGACAAGCTTTGCGCTCGCTGGAGGTGCTTTGCAGTTCCAGCTCCCTAAGAAGTTAAGCTTTGCGTTCAGAGAGAGTTGGCGCAACGCGAGACCGCAACGTTGGCCGCTTGTGTGAGGAGGACCTGTCTGAGTTGGCCATCCTCGGAGTTGACCTGGAGTGTGGCATGGAAGATTTTTGGACTGTCCTCTCCCTCTCCTTTCGTGCCCTGGTGCTGCCTTCTTTGCCTTTCAGGCTACGGTGACGTGGTTTGTACACTGCAGATGGCGACAGTGAAAGGGACGGTCGTCCTGGACGCGTTGAGACTTCATGGCCACATTGCCGAGCTTGTGAGCAGTATTTTCTTGGACGGATCCGTCATCAAGCTCTTCCATGCGCCCAGAAACGATATGCGCTGGCTTTGGAGTAACTTCGGCGTCCAAGTAGTATCTCGGCGAGAGAATGCGAGTGTGATTCTAAGGACTTGTTGCCCAGGTGTGATCATCGATGTTAGTTGTGTTTTCCTCTTCAGAAGGGAGCAGACAGGCGATCAGGTCGGATCGGCAAGCAGCACCCGCCGCAGGCGCCTTGAGCACTCGAGATAAAAGGATCGGTAGGTCCGTGTGCGGCTTCGGCATTACATGGCAGCGGAGCCCCGGTGACGACTGGGGACTCGTGCTGAGGTGCTGCTTGGCCCGGGCGACGGCCCGGCTGTTCACGAGGAGCCGGACCTCCTCGATTACACGTTTTGCGAGTGCGAGAGTGCATAGATTCGGGAGTTTGAGTACCACGAGGGCTTTTACAAGGTCGTGTGGCTTTTGGAAGGCTGCGGGACCTCCCTGCGCGTGTGTGGGAAAATTTTGGAGATACCGGCGAACCGGGCCGGGACGTTTTGGTGCTGAGCTTTTGGGCTGAGCTGTGTTTTCCTGGGCAGCAGTGCCTGGTGTGAGTGAGTACCCAGTTGCTGGGGAAGAAGGAGAAGCAGTTGGGTGTGAGCCCCCCTCTCTGCGACGAGGATGGCTACGGGAGATGCGATGGAATCGCCTGAGGCTGCTGGCCGAGGCGTGAGGCCAGCGACTCCGGTGACTCCGGCGACTTCGCCGATTCGAAGAAGGTCGCCTCCGACGACACCACCCCCATATGGGGATGGTCTGGATGGAAGCGCAGGAGCGGGACCTCCTGCTGGGGTGCGGAAGTATGTGGACTACAAGATGGAGGCTGCACCCTCATGGGACGGAGAGCGTCCTGAGCAAATGTACCGGGAGTATGCGAGGAATCTTCGCTTGTGGTTGATTGAGGCAGAAGAGAGGCTCCCTCAACAGCTCATCGGGAAACGAATTATCGATTCTATTCCCTATGGGAGCCGCCTCTCGGCTCTGGTGGGGCACTTGTCGGTGGAAGAGATAACGGCAGCTGATGGACACAAGCAAGTAATCCAGTGCATCGAGGAAGCTCATGAGTACCTCAAGGTGGCGAAGTTGGAGCAGGCTTTCTCGGCTGCCATCTTTGGTGGCAGGAGGAAGGCCGGCCAGACGATCACGGGATTCCTGGCGACGAAGCGGGCTTCCTTCGCCGAGTTGAAGAAGCAGGGGCTGGACTTGCTGAGCACCGACGCCGGCCAGCATTTGCTGGGGCACCTGGTGATGAGACAGGGTGGCTTCAGCAATGACGAGCAACAGAGGATCCGGGTTTTGACGGACGGCTCGATAGACTTCAGGAAGGTGGAGCCGGCCATCCGGAAGATTTTCGGGGATGCCGTTGATGATCCACCAGGCCCCGGAGGACCTCGTCATCGAACCTTCTGGGAAGGCGAGGAGGAGGACGACTACGAGCAGGACGGCTACGACATGGAGGTGTTCTACGGTGACCTTCCGGTCGAGGCCGACGAGGACATCTTCCAGGACCTTCTTGAAGAGGACGAGGCCGGGGATGTATACATGTGTCTGGACGCACCCCTCCCGAGCATGATGGACGAAGATCAGGCTGTCCAGAATGCCGGGGAGCTCTTGACTTACATCTATGGAGAGACAGCAGACCGCTGGCAACGAAAAGGCAAGGGCAAAGGCAAGAGCAAGTCGAAGAGCAAAGGAAAAGGCAAAGGCAAGGACAAGGGTTCTCCTGGAAAAGGTTTTGGGATCTATGGCGCCGGAAATGCCCTGACCTATCCGGAGCACCGCAGGGCATTGCAGACGGCTCGCATGGATCGAGGTTATAGCCGGCCGCCCTCCTTTCCTTCCCCGGGCCGACCGAGAACCTCGCTCCAGGACATAAAGGCGAGAACAAGATGCCACCAGTGCAAGCAGCTGGGGCACTGGTCCCGTGAATGCCCGCAGCGGCAATCATCTCGACCGAGATCTCCTGTGCCGCAGGCCTCTGGCACTCCGAGTGGTGCACCTCGGGTGTCAACCAATCACTTCTTCCTGGGTGATCCAGTGCAGCTGGAGAATGGAGTGAGCGAGTTTTGTTTTCAGGGCAGCCGTGATGGGCCGCCGATGTTCACGGGATTCACCGAGGCGGAGCCAGCCTTCAAGGATGTGTCACCCGACGAGCCAGGACAACTGGTTCGACCTGAAGTGCTTTCGATGTCCGAGGAATACATGTCGGGTGCGTTCTTGAATTATACTTTTGCTACTTGTCATGAACCTGGGGGTTGCGCTCTAATCGACACTGCGGCACAACATGGTCTTATTGGAGCACAGACTTTGGAGGCCCATGACAGGTTCCTGCAGGACAACTTCCGGTTGAGGATTCAGGTCACAGATGAAGTCGGGGGCACAGTCAAAGGAGTATGCGGTTCTGAGCAGGTCACCAAGGTTGCATATATTCCTATCGGTGTTGGGGGAAAGCCGGGAGTTCTTCGTGTCCAGGTTGTTCCAGGTGTGATTCCATGTTTGGTTCCGGCCTATCTCCTCACGGATGCTGGAGCAATCATAGACATGCCGGGTTCCCGTGTCTGCTACACTCACGTTGGTGCCCTGCAGAACATGACACGTCGTAGCTCTGGTCATATGGAAGTGAACTTGTGCGAGTTCGGAGACAGTTGGAAGATCCCGTCGACTTATGGCTTCATCAAGAGTGAGATTTGGGGAGCGCCCTTTGTCCCCACCGAGCTTTCGCTTGCGGTTTTTGATGGAGCGGGCAAGGCTGCCGCTGTTCCTTCGGCGATGGCGGCGCTTTGTGCTGCGGTTCTTCTTTGTCTTGGGCAACCAGGCGAATGGAGCCTTCGAGCAAATTATTTGTCAGCCTCAACTCCGGCGTGCGAGGAAGCTGGCTGCCAAACGAGAGGTGTTGGAGGCCAAAGCATTGCAACTACGTCGCGAAGAACAAAGCCTGTTGGCAGCGGCCCCAGTGGAACCTCCTCCTCAACGATCACTTCTGGCCGTGGAGGAGCACGTGGAGCAAAGGAGGCCTCGAGTGGAGCATCGGGGCAGGTCGAAGTTTCTGTCACCGGTGCTGAGATCGTCTCCGAGCTGTGCTCATCCGGACAGCACCCATGGCGCGAACGCGGACTGGTGCTGGACCAAGTGCACCCGCTGCTCCATGGTCGAGCAGATCCCCAAGATGCCTCTGAGCCAGATGTCTACTTGGAACAATGTGTTGATCTACCAGGCCCCGGACTACCAAACCCTGGGGAGAAGAAGAAGGAGCTGGCAGAGAAACGGGAGGCACGCCGAAATCCAGGTTCAGTGGTGCCTGGACAGCCGAGGACGCCCGGGACGAGCTCGATGGTGCCACCTGTGAACCTCCAAGGACTACCTCGAGGACTTGCTCCAGGGGAGATTGGGACGCCCATGTCGTTGGGCCACGTCTCCTACGACGACGAGATGGAGATGAGGAGCGAGCGGTCGGAGGACGAATGGAACCTCTGGAAACGGGAGGCGATGACGGCACCTGGGCCTCCTGTGGACCCTCCTTCGCTGATGCAGAAGTGTCCTCATTGCCAGTTTGGGGGTCTTCATCTGATGTTGTGTCCGGAGGAAGACAGGGTGATCTGGCGTTGCAGCGGAGGACAGACGGGATGCCCGTTTCTATGGCCCGACTACAACAACCGAGTGGTCCTGGCGACGGGGATCAAGCTATGTGTGACGTGTCACCGCGGGACCCTGAAGAAGATCGTGCGACAAGGCAGGGATGCCTACCAATGCCCTCTGTGCCAGGACTTCACTCTGTTGTCGGAGTGGGCACAGGTGTTTCAGGAGCTTCAGGACAAGGGCGGATACAACCCGGTGCTCACGCACGACAGGCCGACCTGATGGCTATCAATGACGGCTTCCGTTTTCTTGGATGGATGTCTGAGGACGAGATGAAGAACAAGATGGCGGCTGTTTGTGGTTTAGTACCGTCGATCGACTTGAGCTGTTCTGCGGTTTTCTCGTTTTCGGGAACAGTGGTGCCGTCTCAGGTACCAGTGCGGTGCCGGTGCCCATTGGGTCCCCGGATCATTGCGGCTACATCGGCCGCGGGCCAGTGGAACCTGTTGCAGATTGACAGGACTGGCAACGATGAGTATGACCTCGCGGTCCCCTCCTCCGTCTTCGTGATCCAGAGTTTCGAGGACGACTTTCTCCAGTATACCCGGGACCAGGAGTTTGAACCGATCGAGGTTACGATGGACAAGATGACAAAGAAGAAACTCAATGGATCCCTCGACAAGGTCCTCAGGGATGTGGAGCAGTATTTTGAACTATGGGAGGAGGAATGTTCGGGTGAACTACGCGAGTCAACGGTACTGGAAGTTGAAATTGCCATTCCCGCCACATCGTCGGTGCAACCTGTACCTCTAGACCCGTCTCGAGTGGTGAATTTGGAGCTGGACGATGACGATCTACGTGCAAGACAACGAGTTCGGTGTCTACCAATGGATCTCGAGATGACGTCTTTGTGCCACGACCTTCGGGACTTCGGGGTGTCAGGGGAAGCCTGGCGTGATTTTCATGGCCAGTCGATGTTCATCAGTCTTCACCCCAAACGTGCTCTATTACCACAAGCTGGGCCTGCCGGCCGAACTCTTCGATGGACTGCAGTGATGGTTCGACCAGGAACATGGAGGTGGATTGAAAATGGAGCATGTGGTTCATGGCACAAAGAGGCACGGCGACACTTGGCGGTGGCGGTGATTTACCGTTGGCCGGAGGTGGAGGAGGTCTATGCCACCTCGTTTGATCTGTCCGACCGCGAGAAGAATGATGTACTTCGATGTCACGTGAATCTTGGTCACCCGGGCACACGAGAGTTCGTGCGCCTCTTGCGGGCCGCGGGCTCGAGAAATGATGTGGTTCAGTATGTTTTGCGGGAGTTTCAGTGCCCTGGATGTGTGAAAGAACGTCGACCTCCAACGAGACTTCCTGCAGCGACCCCACGCACCTACGATTTTAACGTCGTCGTGGGGGTGGACCTCCTTTTCGTACATGGCCTTGGATCCCGAGCAGAACATCCGGTTATCAACATCACGTGTCTCGGGACCTTGTATAGCACTTTTGGAGTGATCGACCCGCTGCAGCGGTCTGCCCATGTGACATGGATGGCCTTCGCTCGTCTCTGGCTGAGGGTCTTTGGAGCCCCGCAGTACTTGATTTTTGACGAGGGCAGAGAGTTTACTGCTTCGACCTTTCAGGACGGGCTTGAGGATTATTCCGTTGGAGGTGGCCAGGAATGCGCCTTTCACCAACGGTGTCGTTGAAAGGCGTGGTGGCTTGTTCAAGGAGGTGGCTTGTTCAAGGAGGTGTACTATCGCACCCGAGAACTCGTTCAACCTACCAGCTTTGAGGAGGTGGAGATCATGGTCTTTGAGGTGAGCTGGAGTTTGCAGACTTTGGTCAACCAGAGCGGATACTCACCAGCTCAGCGAGTTCTTGGAAAGCAGCCGAGTTTGGCTTTGGATACGTTGTCAGACCAGAGGGAGTACCACCTGTCAACCACCCAGGATGCCGCCTGGACCAGGGCCCATGAAATCAGGACTGCAGCCTGAGCCGCCTTGATTCAGGTGGATGCCAAGGCAAGGCTAGCCCGGGCACGACTTGCACGGCCTCGCCGAGAGATCGAGAACCTCAGGTTTGTGGAGGGCGAGCCAGTGCTAGTGTGGCGGATCGGCAGGAGAGGTTCGACTGCCAAAGTGGGCCCATGCTATGTGATCTTCCAGGATGGACATACGATCTGGGTGACCCGCAGGGGTGAGATCTGGAAGTGTCATGTAAGCCAGGTTTTCAAGATGGCGGTGGCCGACCAGGCCGGACTTGAGGCAATTCCCGCTGAGCTTCTCGACGCCAAGGCCAGATTGCGCTATGATAGCGAGAAGATGCAGTTTGTTGATGTGGCCAGCGAGGCAATGGGATGTGCAGAAAACCGGGAGTCCAAGGGACCCCCTGATGGACCAGTCAAGGAGGAGCCTCAAGATGATCAACGACTACCCACAGAAATCCCAGTTCCAGATCCACGGCTTGATGTCGAGCCAGAGGTCTATTCACCAGACACACCAGATTGGCCACCGGAAGAACGTGATTCACTACCAGCTCTTCGAGGTGAAAACGTGGTAGGTTCAGGACCAGAATCAATGCCTGAGCATCAAGATGATCAACGACTACCCGCAGAAATCCCAGTTCCAGATCCCGTGGTCATTAATATTGATGATTCTAGCTCGTCATCTGGGGGGTCCACCATGCGACAAGCGCCACCAGGTTCAGTGTCCTCGGGGTCGTCATCTTCAACCAGTTCCAGTGTATCGTCGTCAAGTAGTTCAACACCACGAGCTCCCCAAGGACAAGCGGAGTGGCCTCCTCATGGGAGTGGGACTGAGTTGCGCAAGTGGTCGCGTTTTGACAAGTCACCAACGAGGTTCAGAACCTCAAATAGTTCGGGACCGATGTGGTCAGATGTTCTCCAACGTGTGAGTATTGACAACGACTCTGGGAAGGTCATCAAGAGAGAGAATTTCTCAGGCAACGAATCTTCTCGCGACCTTCATCGACTGTTGCCTGTGAAGGTTCGATCACTGCGGACAGTGCTGGTATACAAAAGGGTTCGTGGTCATCCTGACCCTGGTGAACCTCTGGACTGCCCTGACCGACCGGAGTTGGATGATGAGCACGTGCCAGCGGAGGATGCGCGTCTGTTTGACCAACGGGTGAAGCGGTCGCTGGACGATGTGGGTGGCAAAGCATCTTCGTCTCGGACTCCGATGAGAAAGTCTCGGATCTTTGGTGCTTGGGCCGCCGATACGGTGACGGAGTACGGTGACAAGTCAAGGTGCCCAGCGATTACCACTCCTCGGGATATGCAGCTTTTCTACAAGCTCGAGTCCGGAGACATTGTGTACTATGACGGGGAGATCCACGGATCGTTTGTGGCGCTCACAAAGCAGTCCGGCAAGGAGCTGAACGAGAAGAATTTCACTGCCGAGGAGGTGAGGATGTTTAACGAGGCTAAGAAGTTGGAGATTGGCAACCTTGCCAACGGCAACGCGATCAAGTTCATCCGGGATCGCGCTGAGGTGGAAAGAATCCGGAGGGAGCTGGGACATCGCATTATGCCATCGCGTTTTGTCCTCACCAAGAAGTCGCAGGAGCTAGGCGAGGGTTGGAAAGCGAAAGCACGATGGATTTTGCTGGGGCATCGCGACCCAGACGTGATGGAGCTTGAGCGTTTCAGTCCGACCCCGGCAACGACGACGGTCTACCTCGTGTTTCAGCTGCTGTCGTCGATGCGCTACCGCCTCTACATCATGGACGTCACCTCAGCTTTCGGACAGAGTGATCCGGAGACGAGAAAACAAGGACCTCTGTACGCCTCACTTCCCCGTTCAGGGATTCCGGATGAAGAGGACTGGGTTATCATCGAGGTTCTCACGGCGACCTACGGATTGGTGAATGCGCCCTCGGCGTGGAGAAAGACTGTGGTCCGTGTGTTGTTGTCGCTGTCGTACAAGGAATCGGTGTTTGACCGATGTCTTTATTACCTCCCGTACAACCAGGAGGAGATGGCTACCGATGGTCAACGTGGCTGCGCCGGCATCGTCTTGTTGGACGTAGACGATTTCGCGCAAGGAGGAAATGAGAGGCATCATCAACTGATGCAGCAACTCCGATGCCTCTTCGGAAGCCCCTGGGAGTACCTCGGACGAACCATTCGTCAGGATGAGACCTTCGAAGTCCGGGTGGACATGCAGAGGTACATAGAGGAGAAACTACGGCCTATTGTTCTGCCCAGGGAGAAGTTGCGACAAGGCGACGATGCCCCGTTGGATGAGAAGGAGGTGACGATGTTGAGGGGTGCTGGCGGTTCCATGTGGGTAGGGAAGGAGTGTCGGCCAGATGTCGGTGCCGCCTGTGCCATGGCAATGTCGTGGGGAAAGGACGGGCCGACGGTGCGCCACGTGAAGGCTGTGAACAAGACGATCAACGAGCTGAAGAAGACGTCGTCGGTCTACCTCAGGATCCTCCCGATCGACCTCAAGGAGGGTATATGGATGTCCATCTCGGACGCCTCAGTTGCGAACGATGACGAGAAGTCCCAGGGCGGTTTCTTGATCGCCTTCGCCAACCGTGAGATCAAGAAGGGTGGACTTCAAGAGTTCAGTATCAACTCCTGGAAAAGTCATCGTGTGAGAAGGGTTGTGAAAGCTTCACTCGGAAGCGAAGCCCTGGCGATGGATGATGGCCTCGCCGAGTTGGAGTGGGTGAAGGCAATGTTCACCGAGGCCGTCATCCCCAACTCCACGGTGTCAGATGGCACCCGTTTCGGCTGTGACGAGTCTGTAGCGGTTGTGAGGCAGCTGAGCCCCGGAGATCCCACCATTTTGGTGACGGACGCCCGTGCTTTGTATGATTTGTTTCATCGTAGGAGTGGCGCAGCTGGCTTGTGCAGGAGGGCTCAGATAGATGTATCTGTCATGGCCTCGTCGGCGAAAGCGTTGCTCGCAGAAGTTCATTGGCTGCCTGGGATGTACATGCTGGCGGACTGCCTCACGAAGAGGTTAGGCAATGCAACCCTGATGCGCCGAGTCATGGCTCTCGGTAAGTACTCCATCAAGAATGATGGGTTGCAACAGCTGATCAACCTGGATGCTCCCCCTGATGGATGTGATTCTAAGGACTTGTTGCCCAG
>CAJNJA010029498.1:0-18720 GCA_905231915.1 Symbiodinium necroappetens
TTCAGCAGATAGAACCCAACCTGAGCATCAGGAATGGCAGCGACGGCGTCGAGGACGCCGAGCTGCTTGTCGACAAGACCCTGCGAGTAGGATTGGCAGAAAGCGTCCGTGCCAATGGGGGACTTAAGAACCTCAATGTCGCCATCGCCATTGACCGAGCAGCCGAGGGCGAGGAAGGGGTCGAAGTTGACGCGGTGATGAGGTCCAGCGGCCGCGACAAGCTGCAAGCTGGAGAACCGAAGCCCGACCTGCGGCATGACTGCGAGGAGATGTTTGAGTGCCCGCAGAACTTCGCCGGAAGCCCCGGCGAGGAAGCCGTCGTCAGCGAAGCACGGTGCCATGTCGAGTTGGGCGGGGGGCTCGAGGCGAGGCAGTGTGAGAGCCGTCCCAGCAGGGGGAGCCACAAGACCAAGGGACTCCAGCAGCATGCGCTGTACAACGGCGTGGCAGGCCGTCATCAAGGGGCAACCTTGTTGTCCACCCGCGGCAGAAAGGATGATGGTGTCCCGGTAGAACACGTTCGAAGGCTTGTTGGTAGGATAAATGTATTCCAACCAGCGGCTCAGCCCGGGGGCGACCTCCTGCATGCGCGAGAGGAAAGCATGGCGGTCAACGACGTTGTGAGCATTACTCTGGTCGTAAGCCAGGCACACCCTCCCGGTATCACCGCAGAAGTGGCCGCGCCACCGGCGCAGAAGATGAGGCATGACCTCCGCGCCCGCAGGGATGCCGACGGCGAGCTGGTGAGGCTGCAAGTGTTGCCGCAGCGTGGGCAGTGCGGCACGCAGGAGTGCTCGGCCTACCAGCCGCCTCAATACCTCACCCGTACATATTGGGCGAACATCGGCCCTCCCAGTCTGTTTGTTGGTTTTGGCGAGCGCTGTCCCTTTGGCCCCGCCAAGATAAGGTTGCATACCACGGGGTGCCCTGCCGTCTGCCAGGAGTAACACCAGAGCGGCTAAGAGGCTGACACCGGGTTTGTGGTCAGCGCCATCCTCGCCAAGCACCTAGAGGAGGAAGTCGCCGCGAAGACCGCTGGGGCCTGGGGCCGAGCCCTTGGGGAAGGACCGTGCAGCACGAAGGACGTCATCTTCGGACAGCTCCCAGCACGGTGGGGCAGGAGGCCGGCTTGAAGCGATCTGGCGAAGAGGTGGTGGAGGGAACTTGACTCGCATGGCATCCTCGACCTCGGGTTTGGGCTGGGCAATGCGAGCGCCTGTGAGCCGCTGCACGGCCTTGCCGGGCAGACCACGGCGGGCCAGGCCAACCGCGACCCGTCTACGGGCAAGGTCAACCGCAGCGTCATCATCGAGGTGGTCGCGGTCGGACTTGCTCGCATTGCGCGAGGCCTCAATCCAGAGCGAGCGCCGCTCGCCAAGCCCCCAACGCTCAAGCCGATTGGCGATGATGTTCCTGTTGCGCTGCAGCTTTTTACGTCCGCCGGGGAGAGCTGCTAGGCAGGCCTTGGGAAACATCCAGAATTGCGTCCACGCCAATCGACACCTCCGCCGTTCCGGTGTGTCGGAAGGCCCGTCGCAGTCGTCCCAGGCATCCTCGCAATTGTCACGAAGGATGGCCGCCACGCAACGCAGGAACTCCCGTTCAGCCAGAGGTAGCAATCCGTCACCCAAGGTTTCCTGGGTGGGGACGTCGGCCGAACAAATCTCATCCAAGCTCGGCAAACTGGAGAGCACCGCGGTGACATCAGCATCCGAGCTTGCTTCAGGGAGCTGCGGGGGTGGTCTCGCAGCGAAAGCCGAGGCGGCGCAGGCGCGGTGAAGGCCGCCGTTGCAGCGCCGACTCACCAGTTTGCTGCAGATGCGGCAGGAGACCAAGTTGTGCGTCCGTAGCCAGTCTGGTGGAGGTCTACCGGGAAGGACTCCGAGGAGATGCGCGTCGACATGGGCGCGCAAGCCTGCAAAGCTCTCCCAGCCTGCGTGATGGGCATCCTGGCTTGCCAAGCAACCAGCAACGGGGCAGCGATGTCGAGGAGGAGGAGCGCTCGCGTCGGGATCGGCCATGACCACGTCGCCTACCGGCCGAGCCTGAGGCCCAGCCCCATCGGGGGCGACGACTGAGGCTTGCCCGACGGCGGCACGCTCACCCCCCAGAGGGGTCCCGGGCGCGGGCGTCATCAGCACATGGCTCAAGACTAGCTTGGCCGCCGAGTCCAACAGATGCGACTCCGAGCTGCGAACGGCTTGAGCCAACTAAGCCTAAACCCTAAACCCCTAAACCCTAAACCCCTAAACCCAACGGCCAGAGGTTTCTACGGTATTCGGATGTGTCTCGAGCAGGGCGGAGCCCAAAGCCCAGCATTGATGGACTTTGGCGTACTCATATGCGGGTTCAGAGTAAAGCGGTTTAGAGTTTAGGTCTTTAAGGGTTTGGCTTTAGGGTTTGTGGGGTCTAGGGCTGAGGGTTTAGGCTTCGGCTTGGTTCGGCAGTGCGGTTAAGGCTTTAGGGTATTCACGCCCCACTTGCAGGCTGCTGGTCAAGTCCCATATTCCTGCGGAACGGGCCGGTATACGGCTCAACTTCCCTAACTACGGGTTTAGGGTTTAGGGATCAGGGATCCAAGCTTCAGCTAGCCTCAGCACAGACACATCCAGGGCCAGCAGTTTCCACTTTGGAGTCTGCTGTGCTCCCAACCGGCACGGGCATTGTCACTCTCAGCTATATGTCGTAAAAGTCAGGTCTTGAAACTGTTGCTCTCAATTCCTAAGGCATTTCTATTCTGTGATCTGTACTGTCCTGAAGACATTACTAACCGTTGGCCCCCTGATGTTTGTTCTCTAATGCCACTTTTGAGGGGTCGTGCTCTTGCTCCTGCTCTGGCTCTTGCTCCCGCGCTGGCTTTTGCTCCTGCTTCTGCTGCTTCTCTTGCGCCTGCTCCAGCTTTTGCTGTTGCTCCGCTTTTGCTCCTGATCTTGCTCTTACCCCCACTCTTGCTTTGGCTTTGCTCTTGCTGCTGCTCTTGATGTGCTCCCGATTTTGCTCTTGCTCCGGCTCTTGCTCTAACTCCTGCCGTTGCTTTTGCTCTTGGTCTTACTGTGCTCTACGGGTATTTGGAGCCTCGAAACCCTCCCCCCTATTTTAAAGGGCATGGCTGATTTCGGGAGACTTCGCCCCAATGTGTCTTTATTATTAGGGGGGGTGTTTGATAAAAGGGGGAAGTGATTATGGATCAATGGTTGTTGGCTGCATGTGGGACCCCCACAGAGACCTTGAGTTGTAGGACCTTTAGAACTCCGCAGCATGGCGTCCTACTATTGAACTATGGACCACGCCTCCCGGTCTCAATGACATTCATGCAGGCCCTGGGGTTTGAGTTTGGGATTTTTTCAGCGCAAACATCTAGGACATTTTCAGGTGGGTAGTTGCCGTTATAGGAGCCTTATAGAAGGTCTATATACCTTATAGAAGCCTTATAGAAGCCCTATGTACCCTAAACTGCCCACCTGTATTTTCCTTTAAAAACACAAGAAACAAACAAGTACACAAAGTAACCAACCAACAAACAAACAACACAAATGTCTGATGCATGCTCGCTCATCGCCCCCCAGAAGTTTACATACAACATGGGAAAGCCAAAGCCTTACCGGTACTGGTACAAGCTGTAAACTCGCACAGGTTCAATAATAAAGAACGGGAAGACAATGCCATAAAGCCGCACTTGGACAAGGAAGTCAGGAAGCGGTCATGTCATTGCCGAACAGGCTGTGGCGAAGCATGGCGTGCGAAGACGGGCGCCTGCCCAAGAAACTTAAATCCTTTCTGCTTAATTGGGGGGAGGGGGGCTGCTGAGCAGGTTTGCAGCTTTTTCATGCGGGATTGCAAGACCACTACTCGACTGCACTGTTGCACAGTTTCATGGAAGTTGGGGCTTAGCATTATTGCGAAGCAGCCTAACCATCCAACAAGCGATGCCAGGGACGGAATAAAGATGAGTGCACAAGATTGCATGCGGCCAGCGTCGTTCGTTCTGGTGTTTGCGCTGGTATGCACCTCAAGGAAACACGGAAGTACATTGCAGCTTCAGGAACCCTACGATATATCATCCGAGATAAACCCTTCAAAACTGTAAGGGCCTGAGGCCTGCGCCATGAACACTTCCACGTGTCCAAAGCATAGGCTCGAAACCCTGTGCCAGAGTCAAAGGGGAACTCTAATTCAAGTAAAGGTAGAACATCCAAGCAAATTCAAACCACTACTCGATGAAGGGATGCTGTGCGCGGGATCAATGGACATGCCTCCTGCAGGGTGGAGGGGTGTTGTGCGAAAGTCCGAGATTTTCCAGGCTCTTTTGCTTTCGCACAGAAGCGGTCTCGGTTCTTTCGCTGAAGCACGCCTTATCCTGCGTGAAAAGCAACCTGCAAGGGCAAGCTCAGACGACCTCCTACTCACTCCCGCGCTAGTACACGTGTGCGCGAACTTTCCTTATTTTCTCTGGCTGTCCGGTCTCAAGATTGCCGAATATGCGACGACTGCTGAAACCAGGTTGCACTTGGCGCTCGCATCTGTACAGGAGCGGCTCATGTGTGTGCTTGTTGCGAACATATATCGCCAAGGGGTGCCAGCTGCTTGTTGAACCTATCGCTCAAACCCCACATCCCCCAACCAAAGTAGTGTTGGGTTTCAGCTCAGGACTTGAAAAGGAAGGTTTCGCATACAGGGGTTATGAGGATGTCGACTCGGGCAGAACGAGCCCTAAAAATCCTTAAATGATGATGCAGGGCCTTCATAAGGAGAACAGGGCTATGGAGTCTATCAGAATTGAACTTTAATTTAATGAGGAGCCCTACAGAATAGTAATGATAATGTAATAGCACCCCGATATTGACATCTTGATGTATTATTCTTCTTGATCGTATGACTACTGTTAACTGTTAAAATACCTGTGTTATTAGCATTATTATTACCATATAATTAGACCCACTGATCGTCCCCAAGCGTTAAGGGTCTAGGGCTTCGGGTTTAGGCTTTTTCGTGTTTAGTGGATTAGGGTTATAAGCCCTAAACCCTAAAACCCGAAGCCCTGAACCCTAAACCCTAAACCCCTAAATCCCAAACCCGTTGGTCTAGGCAGGTGCTGGCGGCACCCCTGTGGCCCTGAAAACATTCGGCAGATAAGGCCTCGGGGCAGCCAGGGATATCTTACGCAATGGTGGTTTAGGGTTTAGATCTCAGGCTTTCGGGTTTGGTGTATAGGGTACAAGATGTGACACATTGGAGATTGCAAGCGCTGTAGCAATGTGTCGGCAGTAGAACACTCCCCTAAACCCTAAACTCATTTAGGCATGGGCAGACACTGAGCATGCAGGCCGCAAATGCTTCCTTTGACCCGGCCGTAGCTTTCAAGCTCAAGGATCGGATTGAAGGGCCAACTGAAACCTTTACCCGCGAACCCTGGAGCAACCCCAAGTGCTGCCCAAAAGAAGAAACGCACGCAGAGGGAGAGAGAGAGAGAGAGAGAGAGAGAGCGAGAGAGATAGAGATAGAGATTAAGAGAACACCACGATACGCAATAGGCTTCTTCGGGTCTGGTGCCAAGGGGGGTGTTTTGGGTTAATCCTGTCCAAGGTTTAAGGATGACCCTGTCGTGTCAAAGATCTGCACAAGCTCCATCGTTTGGCCCCTCGAGACCTCGATCTTAAAAGCCCAGAGGCCACTGGGTTTCGCTAGCTTTCCACGGCGTTTTTGAGATTGACCCTAAACCCTAAACCCCTCAACCCCTCAACCCTAAACCCCTAAACGCTAAACCCCTAAACCCTAAACCAGCACTACGATGACTCCGGGGTGCCCTGGGCTTTCTACTATCCTGAAGCCTGTCCTTCAAAGGGAGGCTTAGAAACCAAGGGTTTAGGGTGTCGGGTTTAGGGTTTAGGGTTGTTTTGTTATATAAAAAAAGGTTTAGGGTTTAGGGTGTAGCTATCAAGGGAGGGATAGGCGAGTGACCCCCCCAAAACCGTCGATCCTTCCTCTGCAGCTTGGGGTCCGAAAGGGGCATGGCAGGCATGGCATCTATGGCCTTGAAGGTTCCAGGCTTTTGGGGAGGGAGCGGCGGCGCCTACCTCTCTGTCCTAAACCCTAACGGCGGGGGGGGGGGGCCTACCTCTCGTGAACTCCGCGATCTGTGCTTAAACGATGGGCCACCGGCAGGACAGTGCCTGGGTGCCGTGTTGGGAACATCGAGGGAAACCGGCTCGGTCCGGCTCTGTCGGGCCACTTGGATTTTCTAGGGCTTAGGGATTTAGGGCTTTAGGGCTTTAGGGATTTTTAGGGTTTGGGGCTTCAGGGTTGCGAAGGAGTTTAGGGTGTGGGGTTTCAGGTGTTGTATGGAGCTGAGGTTTGGACACGGCTTTGGTTCAGAAGGCTCTCTAAAAGGTTACAAGGTTTAGGTTAACCCCAAGCCCCTCAATTATTGAAGTTCCTGGTTCAGCTTACCGGATTTCGCTTTGGGAAGCATCAACTAGGCCAGACAGAGAATGAGTTACTTCGTCACCTTTGTGCAGGACAGGTGGGGTTTGTGGCTTAAGGGTGCAAGGTGTGCGCGTCTGCCTCACTCCACGTTCACAAGAAACAGACTCATGATTATTTTTGGGCAGACTGCACCTATATGACAGAAAGAAGCGCCAGCGAACAGATATACCAAGGGAACCATCAAAACTACTAAGGAACACTTAGCCATACTTGAACTGAAGCCCTGGCAAAGGACAATTCCAGAAGCCATACAGCTGGGGTTACGAGGGCTAAACTCGAAGACACAGCCAGCTCACAAGTGAGCCCTGCAAACCGAGATTACCCCTTGGATGTCCCCTCAATGCAGAATGCTTCTGGGGTCTACCCTCCGGGCCCAAGTACCTGATAATCATATACTCCCCAAATAAAACCTAGCCTACACTACTAAGTTACGAGTGACTAGGTGTGTACTTTGGACCCACAGGGCTGCAGCATGCGTCTTGCATACTTCCCTGGCCAAAATCCTACGATCGATGTGCGGCTTCGGAAGACGAGCTTGCCACATCGCTGTGCCGCCAGGCTCAGGCAAGCGAGCCTCCTCACTTTCAGGGTACTACAATGCGACTCTAATGATTCTAACGGCTTCCCTCAGTCTCTTTAGGGCTGCGGATGCTCTCCTGATGTCGCATATGCTCATTCACGTCCCTTGAAAATAGATCGGCTGCCGACTTGCACATTGCTCTACCACTACTCTACACCCTACAAGCCATAAACCTCCATACTCCATGCTTCTCCAGGTGCTTCCATGTTCCGCTATGTTTTCTGGAAGTCTGCGGGTCCACCAAACTACGAAAACGCATGGGGTACCCTTCTAGCCTTCTAGAACCATTTAAAGGAACCCGTGGAGAATCCTACAGCCCCTCCCCCACCCCTAAACCGAACCCTAAACCCTAAACCCTAGACCCTAAACCCTAAACTCTAAACCCTAAACCCTAAACCCCTTATAGACACCCTACTGGTCAGGTGGCTGTGGCTTTTCCTCAAGGCAAGGAGCAATGACTTGGCCACCGCGGCCGGGACCTCGCTGTTGGAGGTCCTCACCTCCCAAGGCCCCAGCCTTCAAATGCTTTAGGGTTTATAGGGCTTATAGGGTTTAGGGTTTAAAGCTTGGTGTTTAAGATTCCTTCAAACTGTAGCTTGTGGGCGTAGGGGTTTATGGTCTTTGTTGGACTGAAGAAGGGTTTCCTAGGGAGTTTGGAAAGGTTTCATAGGCAACGTCTATCTCTGTTGTTTTCTGTATGGGCTTTCATAGGGTTTCCAGCGCAAAACACAAAAGCCCAGCATTCATGTAGAAGGTGCTGAGTGAAGGAAAGCCACCTCTTGTGCAACCAAGCAGCTGCTAAGCAAGCAATACACGGGCCTTGATTTTCCAGGGTAGCATCTGCTTTAAAGGGCTTTTGTTATTTCGGGGCATGAAGGGGCCTACCTACGTATGCCAATTCCCTCGCTACTGAGGTATGTGTCAATGTATGCCCGATTCAAAGAGTACTTATGCAGCACCCACGAGTACCATGCAGGACAGCACATGTTTCCTTTACTCCGACTGACATTCATTACCTACATTCCATTCCAGCACTACCGTTGCACTGCAGCAATGTATTGTGTATAGCGTTGTGTTACATGACACTGCAGTGTTGTATTGCATTGGGTTGCACTGCGAAGTTTTGCAGCGCGTTTCATGGCATCAATGCACTGCATACTGCATGCATACATGCCTGCATGCATGCATACTACGTACGTGCATACATGTATGTATGTATTCATATATTTATATATGTATATGTATATCTGATCATGCATACAAACATCCACGTATACATACATACAAGCATACACACGTACATACAGACATAGATACATACATATCTGCATACGTCCATATCCATCCATCCGTCCGGTCCGTCCGTGTCCGTTCTTAACTCCTGCCATCCTTCCACCCACCCATCCATCTATCCATCCATCCATCCATCCATCCACCAATCCGTCCCACCAACTAGGGAGCCAGCCATCCATCCATGCATATTTTTATGTAAGTTTACATGCATGCATATGTGTGCATACTTGTGACTTGTGCGCATATGTTTGACAACATGTGCACATGTAACCATAACTGCATCTGTTATGAGCATCACATGAGTTTAAGAAATATTGCAGTAGGTGTAAGACATAATTAAACATAAAACATAATAGCAACATTAAGTTTCATATCATGAATAAATATGACAATTAACAGCATGAACAAAACTGTAATACGCATACGAATAACGACAATAATGAAACACACAGTTATAGCAATATTCGAGACCATAGCGCTAAATAACAGCAACATGAGGAATAACCATAATAGCATTGTTGTTGCTGCTATGTTATTGTTAGTGCTATGTTTATGGATCCTGCTATCGATTTTATGATTATGATTACTATTGTTACGACCATTATGAATAGTACTGTATATACCACACACACACATCTACATATCGGTGTTTATATGTATGTGTGTACATATGTATGTATATAAAGAAAATAGATAGATGCATACGCGTCGGTCCGTCCGTCCGTCGCTCGGGCGGTCGGTCTGCATGTATGTTTGCCTGCCTGCCGCGCTTTGAATACATAGGCATGCACATGTACACATATCCCTCTTGACATCTCTGACCATGCCAAGTTCCGACCGAGAGCATGGCAGCTTTGGATTTAGAGTTGTGGGCTTTAGAGTCAAGAGCTCTGAAGTCGAAACGTTGCGCTCTGAAGCCGCAAACTACTTGAAGTGTCAGGGCGCTTTTTGGGCACACATGCGACAGCAAAGTTCCATCTTGACCAATGTACTGCCCAAAACCCGGAACCGTCTGAACCGTTAAAGGTAGCCTAAACCCTAAACCCTAAACCGTAAAGGTAGCATTAATGCCTGCCTTATTTGGCCCAGGGCCACCACGCTCCTGCGCGAGGCCCCCTGGCAGGTGCCACACAACTCGGTCAAACACGGTTTAGTGTTTAGGGGTTTAGGGTTTTAGGGGTTTATATAGGTGTGGAGTTTAGGGGTTTAGGGTTTAGGGGTTTAGGGTTTTAGGGGTTTATAAGGTGTAGAGTTTAGGGGTTTAGGGTTTAAGGTTTAGGGTTTTAGGGGTTTATAAGGTGTAGAGTTTAGGGGTTTAGGGTTTAGGGTTTAGGGTTTTAGGGCTTAGGGGTTCTAGGGTTTTAGGGTTTTGGGGTGGAGGGAATCCCTCCCATCCTGACACCTCCCAAACTAAAAAGCCTCTGCCATGAAACTCTTACCTAATAGACTTACCCTAAGCCTCCAGGTACCTACTATATAGGGCCCTAGGGGCTCTAGTACCCTATATAGTAAGTACCTGGGGGGTTAGGGTTACACCGACATCATCACTCGACATTCTGGGGTTTTAAGGTATGAGACTAGCGATTCTCCATAGATGAGTCGCTGCCAGCATGGATGTTTTTGTTGAACTCCCTTTCTAGGACATACCGGGTACTACATTTACTTGGGACACTCCACATCAATACGCCCAAGTTGACTCCTGCCACCATCCTTCACTGACATGGGGTTGCTTTGTGTTGGGCATCCCGGACATCCTGTTGCTGCGGGGTCCTTATGCTACGGATCCTACTGTTCTGGGTCCCATATTTTCTGAAGCTCGTGCGTGGTTCCAGAGCGCGTTGATGCTGTTTGGCTCTACTTGGAGGTTCATGGGTCGTTATAAGTAGGGTTATAAGTCCCCTAATATGGCTAGTTACCCTACTTATAACCCCACTTATAACTACCCATGAACCTCCAAGTATGGCAGACATCATTTAGATAAACATGGGAGTCCCATGGTTCTCTACTACGGTGGCCCCCGCAACCCTGAACCCTTAAAGCCTAAACCCCGAGCCCTAAACCCGAAGCCTTAAAGCCCTGAGCCCTAAACTCTCCCTAAACCCGAGCCCTGGACCCTAAACCTCGAGGCCTAGACCCTAAGCCTTAAACCCTCAGCCCTCAGCCCTGAGCCATAAACCCTAAACCCCGAGACCCCAAACCCTAAACCCCCAAACCCTAAACCCCTAAACCCCTAAACCCTAAAGCCCTAAACCCCTAAGCCCAAAACCCTAAACCCTAAAGCCTAAACCCCGAGCCTGATCCCTACAGTCGCTACTCGGCTCGACTCTGGGTTTAGGCTGTCGTCAAAGGTCTTCTGTACGCTTGGAGATTGTTCCTAGGGATCCCTTTAGGGGTTCCTTTAAGGGTTCCTAGGGATCCTTTTAGGGTTCCTTTAAGGGTTCCTAGGGGTCCTTTAAGGCAACATGATCACGGTTTAGGGTTTATACAGGGTTTAGGAGTTTAGGGGTTATAGGGGCTTAGAGTTTAGGGCTTGGAGGCTTTGGGTTTCGGGGGTTTAGGGGCTCAGGAGTTCAGGGTTTAGGGCTCATAGGGTTTAGGGCATCTCTGCTGGGACTTCTTGGTGTGTAAGTATGAGATACCACCAAGCTCCGAGTTCATGCACAGGCAGGCAAGCCACAAAACCATACCAGCCTCAAGTGCTCAAGGAACAATATCCCTGAACCCCAAATCCTAAACCCCCCATTCCTAGACCCTCACAGCCCAGCTCTCTTGCCTAAGAGGACTGGGCTTCCGACTTGTCCAGCAAGTGAAGGGACTGCTGAAGGAGGCTGGCCCCCTCGGATTTTAGGGTTCCTTGAGGGCTCAGGGTAACCTGTCATGCTTTTACAGAGGTTTCGTAACGGGTGTTCCGAGTGTTGAGGAACCCTAAATCCTAAACCCCTAAACCCCTAAACCCTAAACCCTAAACCCTTAAAGCTCTAAAGCCCTAACCCTAAACCATAAACCCCCGGTTGAAGGCTTTAGGATTTCGGGCTTCAGGGCTGTGAGCTCCCGCAGCGGCAAGGTGCATTAGGGCTCCAGGGTTTACGTTTAGGGGTTTAGGGTTTAGGGTTTAGGGTGTAGAGGGCTTTTCTTGTAAGTCGCTTAGACGTAGCATGAAGGGCGGCTAGGGGAGAGGGTTGACCCCTAAAACCCTGAACGCTTCAACCCCGAACCCTCAACCCCTTATGGAACCCTCGCGGAACCCTTGCAGAAACCTTCAAGACCGCTTACAGAATCAGGGCCACGTGGAATCCCCAACCCATGGAGCCGATACCCTGTCTTCAGCTACCAAACCCTTCCTTTTTGAAGGCACCCTCCATATATTCGATGTTATACTTGGAGGTTCATGGGTAGTTATAAGTGGGGTTATAAGTAGGGTAACTCTAGTTATAACTTATAATTTATAACCCTTCTTATTCGGGTAA
Organism: Symbiodinium necroappetens; assembly: GCA_905231915.1. Classification (NCBI taxonomy): domain Eukaryota; class Dinophyceae; order Suessiales; family Symbiodiniaceae; genus Symbiodinium; species Symbiodinium necroappetens. The sequence goes on from CAJNJA010029498.1 coordinate 11,824, forward strand.
TTAGAATCCGACTTATAACTACCCATGAACCTCCAAGTAGAGCTGATAATAAGAATCTGCAATAAAGTATAGGTTAGGGTCTACCGCTGAGGCTTAGGGTGACGACGGCCTTTAACTTTTCCTTCCTGATGTTGAACTCTGCTTGTCCGGATTCCTTTAAGGGGGCCTCTGAGGGTTCCTTTATGTTTAGTGCTCAGGCTTAGGGTTCAGGGCTTTCCAGGGCTTATAGTTGGCCATCAGCTTTGCTGAATGAACACAGAGATTTGGAAAGTTGCAGCCATGCCGGTCAAGCAGGACACGTACGTACAGGATCGGTCTTGAACTTGGTAAAAACTTTCTGCTCCGCTGTCACAATGATAGATGATTCATTGGCTTTGAGAAAACATACCCAGTCTTCAGCTATGCTGGCATGTTTGTGTGTGTCTCGCAACTCAACTTAACCATGTGCAGCAGGCCTGAACATTTAGGTTTGTATGTTTAGCATGTTTGTGCGCAAAGGCGTACCTACATTTTCAGGTATGAGCTTTGCTGTAACAAGGCAGAGACAAACCAAACACCCAATGAGCAAAGTGAGGGCCCTGTAACCCAAATAAAACTGCATATATATATATATACATACACATACACACACACACATACATGTACACACACACACGTATGCCTGTGTATATGGATATATTCATGCCATCGGCTCTCGTTACAGACTCCCAACCTAGCCGACCTAGGTGTATCATGCCAAGACTCCATTTCTGCTGAACTATCCTTGCCAATCCAAGCTTGGTGCCGGTCTTTTCCAAGTGGCAAGGAAAATGCGATGGTCTTGCGGGGCATTGCTGAGTGATCGAACCCTGCCAGTTCTTGCGACAGTCCCACCTCTAAGCCCTAAACCCGAAACCTTTGCACCCCTAAACCCCGAACCTCCTAAACTCTTACACCCTACACCATCCCTAAACCTCTAAACCCCTAAAACTCCTACACCTTAAACCCCACAGTGTAGGGCCTAAACCATCTCAAGGAAAAAACGCCCCGACGGCGAAGAGTGTAACCAGGCGATTTCTTACCTAGCAGTTTTTCGGTGTTGGAATATATTCTCAGCACAGAGTTCACGCTTCAGGACCTCGGCACTAGCAGTTTTCGAGAGGGTTGGATCACTCAAAAAAGCTTGTAGCTCATTCAGAGCCGCCGAAGTAAGGAAAGGTCGTTATCATCATCTGAATCGAGATCTCGATCCGCAAAGCGAGGTGTTAGAGAAAGCTCTCCAGTTTCGTTGCCTTCAAAGTAATTGTTCTGAATGCTTTCAAGAGAGGCTGGCATCAGAGCTTCATTGTTGCTGGGAAGCATGCTGCTGCCACAGTACACGCGGATGCCATACCCGGCGTTGCCGCAGATCGACGTTTCGGCAATTTTGGGCTGCGAGTTCCTCTCAATGAGAACCCCATGGCCTCCATGATGTTCCACGGAGCTTCCCCTCATCGATGCGTGAGCGTGGTCGGTGAATCGTATGCCATTGCCCCGTGACTTGCGAATGTGGCACTCGCTGAAGCGAGGTGCGGTACGCCCACCACTGACAAAAACTCCACCGTCTACAGTGCAGCGCACTAGGTGTAGCTGGCCCATGACAATGTACACGCACTGCCCGCGCATCTGTTCATTGCGGCAACGAAAAGTGATGTTCTCAATGCAAGCAGCCTCGCCAGAAGTGAATCCTCCCCAGCCCAGCATCTTGGGCATGTGGTACCCTCCCAGGCCCGCGGAGACAAGGGCACTCTCCCAGCCAGGAGCTTCCACAACAACATCCTAAGGTGCCACAGTAGCCCTTTAATGTTAATGATACAGATAAGGGCACCCTTTTTTCTACTAGTCGGCTAACCAGAAGACTCCCAAAAAAGGCAAAGGGGTACTGCTGGGAGACCTAGCCACATGGCTCGGCCCGAACCCCAGCACATAGCAGTTCTGAGTCACGCGGACCGTTTCGGAGTACAAGCCAGGACGGACCAACACGAGGCCCTGGCCGACATCGCCTTCCCTGGCAAGACGGTTCATCGCCGCATTGATGCTCTTCTCCTCATCCGGTACCACGACCACTTTCTGGAAACTCCGCTCCAGATACCACTTTAAGGAAAACTTGCGACAGGTCGCAATCGCTCCGCGAAGAAAGCTTAGAATTGGCAGCCTCTCAAAGATGCGAACGACCACTTCGCGTGGCAGATGGGGCAAGGAGCTGCCGTCTTGCATGATCCCCGAAGCTCAAGGTCTCAGGGTGTAGTAATATGTGTATGTACATATATATATATATACATATATGTGCATCTGTATATATATATATATAATATATATATATATACACGTGTATATATATATATAATACAAATGTACATGTATCAGCTTCGGGCAGATAGGTTCTTGCTATGAGGATTGGGGAGGAATCGGACACCAACAGATTTACAAGGCCTTATGAAGCAGAGGGGCTGGATGGTGCATCATGGATGAGCTGTGTGGTCGTGCTGCCGACCGTCATCATGTGGCCAGCACTGGCTTGCTGCATCATGTATCTTGAGCTCGCGCGTGCCAAAATCAACAGCCGCAAGTGCTAAACAAAGCCAACAACTTCTTCGCAGAACCACAACATCAACTCTGAAATAGAAAGCTGACCCACACGGCTGCAAGAGCCCTTGGAACGACTTGCAACTTGTCTGGACGAAGATCCCGGGGCGGAGTTTTGGCCCCCCAAGCCTAGGGTTTCACATTTAGGGGCTCTAGTAACAGGAGTACGGGGGGTTTTTGGCGTTGATGCAGAGTTGAAACATATGGTGAGTCCAGACCTCTAATCAGGGTTTCGGGCTTGGGGTTCAGGGTTTAGATGAGACAGGAAAGCTCCAAAACCCTGTAGGCCAAGAGAAGCGTGACTTGAAGGTGATGGGAAGCTGCAGGCACTGAAGGATCCAAAGCATGCTTCTGCAGCTTGGATTAGGCTGTGGCGCTTTAGAGTTGTAGGCTGAATGATTAGTAATGTAGCAGTGAACCAACGATCTTCGAAGTTCGCAACAGCAGCAGGAACTGCAAATGAGGGCCACTGGGGTCTACAGCAGCTCAACCCTCAGCCCCACCGAAGCCCAAAACAAACCTTGAACTAAACCGCAAAGGGTCTGTTAGCCGAGGGACTTGGCGACTATCATGGCTCCCTCGCCGCGACGGACAGATTTATGGGATGCAAGATATGGGCCGTCATCACTGGACTAATGACACTGGGGTTTGCAGTATACTAACTGCTTGCTGAAACTACAGACAGTCAGGTACGAATACCAATCCCGTAGTGACTGGGGTTCAGCTGAGTGCTTGAGGATTCATCGGGATGCAGAAAGTTGAAGTTGGCGTACGGCCCATGGGTGGTTCAGGAAGGAGAGCAGCCATGCGTTCCGGTTGCACTGCTCTGGGGCGTCGAAACTGGGAGGTCTCTGCATGTTTGCGGCACATGCGTTGGATGCGAGATTCTCCAGTATGTGAACGATCTCAACCTCTACAAGTACAAACCCTAAACCCTAAACTCTAAACCCCTAAACTTTAAACCCCTAACCCTGAACCCGTAAACCCTAAACCCTGAAGACTGAGCTTAGGATAGTTCAAGCTATTCGGGTGTAGAGCTCCGGGCCTGGGTTGTCAGGGTTTGCGCTTGAGGTTATCAAACCCCGAAAGGTCCATGCACCCAACAAGTACATACTTTGACCTAAAAGTAGTTGATATATATATATATATGTATATATATATACATATATATATATAAGAAATTGGGCCCACAGTATATACTGTTTGAGTGCATGGACCCTTGGGGAACTTGCGGAGGAAGTGGGCAGTGTCGTCTTTTGCCGAGGTGTACACGACAGAACCAAGTCCAGTCGCCGTATACAAGAGCTTGCATATATGCAGCAGTACAAGCAAGATACCTGCTACGAAAGGGCTACAAACCCTAGACCCTAAACCCCAGTTCTGCAGGGACTGTCGAACAGGATGATCCAGACCCCATTTCAGGGAACCAGCCTAACCCCAAGGCACAGAACCGGGAACCGCACCCAGTCTGCTACGCACTGGGATATAGCCCCTATATAAAGCACCGTACGGTTGTGCTCTGATCTTCGAGACCACAACGCCGACCCAGTGCAGAGTTGATTGAACCAGTTCGGGTGGAGGATGTAGGACTACCCCCAAAAGCTACTCGTCTAGGCATCGAGGCGAAATATGTACTGTCACGGAAGCAGAGCAGGTCTTGACAGACTGCTTTCCTCAATTGACTCGACAGCCGTTCAGATCGGATCCTGAAGAAAGGCTCACAAACTCCTATAGTCTCAAGTGCCCAAAGCCTTCCTTCCCGTTTATGTGGTGGTTGTAAGGTGCCTCTATGTGACAGGTGCCATGCCAGCAGCAAAGCCAGGGGAATCAGCCTCGGACCAGTGGCATCAGCAAGACGAGGTAGTACCGACAACTACTTCTACCAGCAATGCTACGCCCCGCGCTGCCTCAACAAAAAATGCGGAATCAGTGAGAGACGATGTCGTCATAGCGCTCAATGCACTGATCCCGAAGACCAAGCTCTGAACCCAAACTCCTCCGACAGACCACATCCTAAGGTCGAGCCCCGGGGATCCAAAGAGTCACCGTCCTGACCCGACAGACTGCAGAGCGAAAGCCTCCGAGGCCCCAGACACCAGAACCCCAAAGCCCTCTACAACCCATCCACCCCCAAAGAAGCCCTGAACCCGTAAACAACGATCTAAATCCTGCGGCTGTGAACCTCCAAGCCCAAGCCACCAAAACTTAAGCCTAAACCCTCTTAAGCCCTAACCTTTAAAGCCTAAACCCTAAACCTTTGAGCCCTAAACCCTAACCCCTTAAACCCTAACCCCTTAAACCCTAAGCCCTAAACCTTCAAGCCCTAAACCCTCTTAAGCCCTAAATGCCAAAGCCCTGACGAGCCCCGGGTTCCAAAAAGCAGGCCCCCGCCCTCAAACCCCAAGCTCTCAACCCAATAGACTTACAGTTGTATACCGAGTATGAACCCCAGCTCTGGAACCCCAAGACCTCGGAGGAGAGACCCAACACACCTCATGGCTCCTACACATGATGCTTTTATGCGTGTGCGCATACATAACTCTGTGTGTGTGTGTGTACATATATATGTATACAGAATTACAGTTATAAATAAACACACACACATATATATATATATATTGATAGAAAATGTGTAAGACACATCCACATGAATTTGCATAGCAGTATATATATGTATATATATATATATACATACACATGCACATGTATATCTGTACATACACATACGCTTGTGTATATACAGATACTGTGCTCTCTCCCTATCCCATATATACGTGACATAGTGCCAGGGTGGCAGGGAGTAAAGATATAATGATCGCATGATGCCTGTGTACAGAACGCTTCAACATAGCGCAGCAGCTCAATATACAAGTACTGTAGGGGCCTGAATAGTATGCTATAATCATACTAAGGAACCCCCCAACGTAGTATTGGCAATCATTACCTGTGGCCCTAAAAAACCTACCTGTTTTAAGGAGCTGTATATACATATATATATATATATATATGTATGTGTATATATATATAGGTCAGCCCCAACATTAGTGAAACCCTACACCCCAAACCCTAAACCCTAAGCCCATAACGTGAAACCCGTGGCTCTTAGCAGCTGAGCCCCTGGGCACTGCGCAGACAGCAGCAACGAGCCAGGTCCAAGAAAAAAGCTCCTTCGATCGGTCATAGAAATGGGGCTTCGGGAATTAGGGTTCAGGGTTTTAGAGATTTGCGGTTTGGATTAAGGATTTTGGGGTTTATGAGGATCCCAGGGTTTACGGTCAGGTTCAATTCTCGGAGTTGGATTCGACAGTAAGGCTTGTTGAGGGCCAAGCCGGCGTTCAGGCTTAAGTTTGAACTCAGGTGGACGAGCTTCTTCACTAGTTCACCGGCGTCTCGACAGTGCATGGGTTGTGGGTTGCTGGTCGACGGCCGATGCCGCCTAATTGCTTTAGAATCCCTTCTTCGGCACGCTGACTGTAACGCTTTGGCAATCCGTGCTGCGATCGTAAACATAGATTTGCACCAAAGTAAAATCGACACAGTCAGACTCTCCATCGAAAGGAAGCAACTGCTGACAAACACCGACCCTCGGGGACTAAAGTGCATGTTGAAGAACTTCAACTTGGGCCGTAAACAAAAACAAGCACAAAATAACGTCCTGCGTTCCCTGGTCACTGGTCCCTGTCCTAGACACTGATACTCTGATGCATGACACCAATAGGCTATGACAAGGCTCTGTACTGTTTAGGCGTTCGGGTATGGCCTAGGCTTCCATCAGCCAGTCCTACACATTCGCGCTATGAGCATACACTCAGAGAGCCCAATACTCCTTAATTACGGAATGTATACCTTAAATTATAGGGACCTTAATATCATGGTTTAAGGCAAATTCCCTAATTCAGGAATATACCTAAATTACAGGGACCTTAATATTATGGGTTTAAGGCATATATTCCTCAATTAAAGGGGGTATTGGGCTCCTCTGGACAAGCCTACTCTGACAGGTCCAGGTTCCTGATGCTTTGCCGTCCGATTGCTCCAACAGCGGTAACCATAAAAACACACAATGAGCTAGTTAATAGTTTCTCGTGTTCGATATTATAGTTAAAGCATACTCACTTTGAGCCGAACCCTAAACCCTAAAATCTAGACCCTAAACCCTGAACCCTTGCCCAACCACAGGAACCCTAAAAAGCCCAAAACCCTTTCAGCTCTAAGCGTTGAGTCGACTCTGAGGCCCATGCCCAATCAACCGTAAGCCAGAAGAAAAAGCCTAAACCCCCTGAGCCCTAAACC
>CAJNJA010029498.1:18815-31060 GCA_905231915.1 Symbiodinium necroappetens
CTAAACCCTAAACCCCCAAGGCCCTGAACTCCTGCGGGCGCTCCAGGTCTCCTGCAGACAAAAACCCCACGGTAGGCGCCCTAATGGCCATATGGGTTTAGGGTTTAGGGTTGCTTTAAGGGTTTAGGGTTTAGGGTTGCTTTAAGGGTTTAGGGTTTAGGGTTTAGGGTTGCTTTAGGGGTTTAGGGTTGGTTTAGGGTTCCTTTAAGGGTTTAGGGTGTAGAGGTTTATAGAGTTTAGGGGTTTAGGGGTTAGGGTTTAGGGTTTAGGGGTTCAGGTGTTTAGGCTTTAGGGTTTAGGGGTTTTGGGTGTATACTTGGAGCCGATTCTTCACCAGGGCCTCTTTAGGGAGATTCTAGGGTTTCAGCTTGCAGACCTTGGTTTGTTTTTGTGTTCTTGAGACTGCCCATAGGCCCCTAAGTAGTTCCTTTTTATGGGTTTATAATTAGACCCCTATAAGGTCATCCCAAAAAGGAACTACATAGGGGCCTATGGGTAATTATGTTACCTTTAAGGGTATTTTGTGCTTTAACTGATAGGGCTTTTTGTTTTTAGGTGCTCCTGTGAACCCCTTCTACACCGAAGAGTAGGATTTTGGCGACGCGAACAGCCCCACAACACCCCAGAGTTAGATCTTAAACCCGAAATCCCCAACCCCAAAGCCCTGAACCCACAAACACTGCACGCACCACACACACACACACACTCACTCACTCACTCACTCACTCACTCACTCACTCACTCACTCACTCACTCACGCACTCACTCTCACACACACACACACTCACTCACTCACTCACTCACTCACTCACTCACTCACTCACTCACTCACTCACCCTAAGGGTCTAAGTAGTCCTTATTTATGGTTTTGGTACCCACAAAGGCCCCAAAGTCCTTAAATAAGGACTACTTGGACCCTTCGGGTCACTCACACGCACACTCGTTGCGGAGCCTTGCTGTGCTTTGGGTTCTGCAGGCTTCGTCGGCCTGGGACAGCCGCAGAGGTGGATAGGGCTTTGAGAGCAAGTCTCACCCTAACCCCCCAGGTACCTACTATATAGGATACTAGAGCCCCTAGGGCCCTATATAGTAGGTAACTGGAGGGTTAGGGTCAAGTTGAGGGATCGAGGGTTTTGTGGTGGTTCGGGGTTAGGGTTGATGACTTTAAGGGGCTTGCGGGGTGTAGGGGTAAGGTGGTCAGGAAAAAGCAGCTTTGAGTCGTTAGGGCTTTAGGACTGCCCTTTGCGTTCATGGTGTAGCCGTCTGCAGTTACTTGGAGGTTCATGGTAGTTATAAGTGGGGCTATAAGTAGGGTAACTATAGTTATAACCCATATTCGGATATTTATAACCCTACTTCTATCCGTTTCTGAGAATGCAGAATGTAGGATTCTACACGCCCTTAGACCTCGAAGCCCCAAAAGAATGCGGAGTGCCCAACACCCCTTAATAAAGCAACACTCCCTACACTACCGCAGGCTCTGGAAAGAGACAGAACTCCAAAATCTGATACTCTCTTGGTTGTGGGGGCTGGGTTTGTGGGCTGGGTCTAAGATTCAGTAAGATGCCCAAGCCCTGAACCTCATGCGTTGCAACCCTTAAGCCCAAACCCTAACCCCAACCCACCCTCCGAAAAGCTTGTCAAACTAGAACCACATCAACCCTGAAACGCTTGAAGTCCATGACGCCTGAGGTGCTGAGGACGCGACGAGGCCGGCCCTACTCCATCATGTGGTGACCTGCAGGGACCACACGACTAATCATGGTTTTCGTTCAGGGTTCAAACGTGTTTAGAACCCTGAACCTTATATTATAAAGCCTCGCACACCAAGTTCCCAACACAGGCAACCACGCCTGGGGCAAAGCTCCTCAGCTGTGCGGTTCAGCGGGTCCCTTGGTAGCCTGGGCTGTGAGATTCAAAGGGCAATTTCGGGGTTCTACGCACGCAGGGCTTTGGGGGCGCAGGGGCTTTTGGAGTTGTGGGCTTCGAGTGTATAGGCCTGTGGGTGTTTCCGGCTTCAGCTATCGTGCCACTACGATGTCATGTTCTACTGAAGCGCTGTCATGCTTAACAACATGCGCACATGATACGCAGCAATTAAATTTTCTAAACTACAAGTTCATGCTTGCTCCCAACAATTCTGGCTGCCGCAAGTTGATTACGTGTGGCTATTGTAGCAGCGCCCTCAGTTACGGAATCTTCGTTTAGTCCTCGAAAGCTCAAGCCAAGAAGGCCCCAGCCCCTTTGACCCAGATAGCTAGCACCCTGTCTACAAGGAAAGCTCTTAATTCGTCTAAAGAGGGGGGGGGCTGAGCCTGCGCAACATGCAGCCTGTACCGGTTCAGGGCTGAGGGTTCGGGCGGTCAGGGTTAGGGTCTATCGGGTTTGGGATTCGGGTTTTAGGGTATCTCCTGCAGACTGAGCCCTCGGCAATGGAGTCCTTTCGGAAGCTGCCATTCTCGCTGCCAGCTCCCGCTTTCCGGGAAACCGTGCAATTCTCTATGATGCTTTCTTGTCGTGACGAGAGCTCTCGGGCGCTACACCAGACGCTAAAGGGATGCGTAGAGAGGCAACAGACACGGGGATGTATTCGTTCTGCTCTGGGTTTTGAGAGTTTGAGGGGGATTGTAGAGAGAACAGCACTCGACTGATTGTCTGTCGAAGCCATACAGCAACTACTGGTCTATGCCAAGCCAAGTCTGGGGCCAGAGCATGCCGTGCGAGCAAGCCGGCATGAAACAAGAGGCACGGCTCAGCAAGTAGACAGAGAGGGCAGCAAACGAGCAACTACAAGTGGACACATACAGCAAGGTAAAAGGCATGGAATACATGCAGACGACAGAAAGGGAGAGACAGAGAGAGAGAGAGAGAGAGAGAGAGAGAGAGAAGAAGTAAAGTAAGCCCTGAACTCTCGACTACCGGCTCCCCAAGCCCTCCTACACCGTCTCAGACCCCACCTCACATGATCAAGCCCGAACCGCAAATCCTACGACCCATGAGCTCCAAACCCCCAAACCTCATAGCCCTGAAATCCTTAAACCCTGCTTGGACCCTGAAAAACCTACCGTTTTAATGACCTGGTATAAGGATACCACCAATTGAAAAGGGCCCCTTAACAAGTAGGACATTTGGGTAAAGAAAACCTACCAACCCCTAAACCCTGGCGCCTGCCCGGAAGCAAACCGCAGCGGCGTCGCAGTCCGACGGGGAGACGAAGGCAACTGGAGTGGAGAGTAACCTTAAACCCTAAACCCTGAATGGGGCTCTATCAGGGTTTCCGATACGGCTTACTACAAGGGTTCCTTTAGAGAGTTTTTGTGGGGAGCCCGAGTGTTGGTTCTCGGGTTTCGAAGTTAAGGGGGTATATACGTGGGATGGAGATGGTACTTGTGTGTCTTGAAAGCTTCTATTGTTTCCCTAAGAAAGTTAAGGCACCTCTTTAGTTTGAACTTAGCTCTCAGGAATGTAAGAATGGGGCACTTAAAAGGCCAAGGGACTTAGTAAGTAGGGTTCTACTTGGGGTTATAAGTTCCCTCAGTAGTGTCATCCAAATTCTAACCTTACTTACTAAGTCCCATGAGCCTTTACGTGGCGGCCTCTGTAGGTCTGACCAGGCTCACGAGGGAAAACTAAGTCAAGGGCCCACGCCACATGTTCGGATCGCATTTTGAAGTCTCTTTGCACATCGAAAGACGAGGCCAACACACATGTAGTAGCAAAGACATCATAACTGATAATTGTTTTCAGCATTACCTCCACGGCGACCACCACTACCATCGCCACGACCGGTACCCCTCCACCCGCCTCTGTTTCCACTATTCCATTGCTCCTGATACTACCGCTACTGCCCTGCTACCACTACCACGACGACTACACACTACTAGCAGCTGTAACCACTTCGTTACATAAGAACCACTCCTCGACATAACAACTTACCAATATGACTTGACTAGTGGCATAATAACATGATATTTATCCAGCATAGCAATACAACAACTAAAAGACAACACTATAACATATGTATGTATATATATATACATACATACATACATAAACAAATAAATAAATAAAAGAAACATCGCAATGTGATGACATTTTCGCAACCAGTAACTCCTAAACCTTCGAAGCCCCCGGACCTACGGAGTTTCAGCAAGGCTCAGGTCCCCGCTGCGCGCGCCTGCGTCAACCTCCGGTGGATTGGCGTTTCGTCTTCAGAGTTATGTCAAGGGGGGTTTAGGGGTTTAGGGTTTAGGGGTTTAGGGTATAGGGTTTGGGGTTTAGGGTTTATAGGGCTTAGGGTTTAGGGTTTAGGGTTTAGGCTTTTGGGGTTTCGTCTTCAGAGTTATGTAAAAGTGGTTTACGGTTTAGGCTTTTGGGCTTTTGGGGTTTCGTCTTCAGAGATATGTCAAGGGAGTTTAGGGCTTAGGCTTTCGTCTTCCAAAATATGTCAAGGGGGTTTAGGGTTTAGCAGTTTAGGCTTTTGGGCTGTTGGGGTTTCGTCTTCACAATTATGCCAAGGGGATTTAGGGTCTGGGCCTGTGGCTTTTGGCTTTTGGGCTTTCCTCTTCAGATTTATTTCTAGGGGCTTGAGGTTGAGGGTGTAGAGGCTACAGGCTTTCGAGTCTGGGCCCGAAAGGATTGATTGCCCTCTACCTTCGGCTTCTCTCTTCTCGGCTGAAAGTCGTCGACCCACATGGAATAAGACACTCTGGGCCCCGTTCTCCCCGAACACTCAGCATCAGCAGACAAGCAACCAACAAAGGAGTTATTATGCTGAGATTCAACTCCAGGAAACTGTGGGTGGCAGAGTTATGTTCTTCGCGCTTGAATCGAACGATTCGTTCACGGGCTTCAGGGCTGTAGAGCCTGAGGGTTCCTTCATGTAATGATAATTTTGTATGTATATATATATATATACATATATATACACTCTAGTACGCCCAAAGCCTATTCTGCTGCTTACAGCCCCCAAATTATACTATGTTGAATCTCCTATCCTTCGGTTAGGTCAGGCAACAAGCTTCCCAATGCTCTGAACTCTAAGACCCAGACTGCTAGGCCCTAAAAGCTCAAACTCCTCAACCCTAAGACCCCAAACGCCTGCGCCCTCAAAAACCCTAAACCCTGAAACCCTGAAAGAATCAAACCCCCGAACCCCTCAACACTGAACACGTAAATCCTAAAGCCCTGAAAACCTGAACCCTAAGACCCCACAAGCCCTAAACCCGCGAAGCACTAACTGCAGCCACGACACCAAGCCGGTAGTTGCGCAGGTAAGGTCTGCCTGCTTTCTGGTGACTCTGCACACGAAAACCACTGAATTCCTAACCAGCAGCTTACCTGTTCGGGGATCAAGGGCTAGGGTTTAGGATGTAAAAAGGGGTTAGGATTTTAATGAAGGTTTGTGTCTTGAGGGTTAGGGCTTGGGCTTAATCCATTGATGTAGCAAGATTTTTCTTCTGGTTCTACAATCATTGCTGAGATCATACACCATACATCCAAGTGTCGATGGGCGAAACCCTACCGCACCTTCAGCTCCCACCCAATGGAAGTCTGATACCATCTCTAAGAAAATCAAGGGTATTGTCCAACAGCAGCAATACAGGTGGCGATGAACGATTCTACCAGAGACATGGTGCGAGGCCGAAGGCAAATCTGTCGGCTTCCATCCGCAGAAATTGGGGCCGCCAGCTTCTGTGAGTCGAAGCTGGCTTGCTGAACTAAAGCTCGCGGATGTTCTTGATCCCACCCTTGTCTGGATTCAGCCTAATAACCCTAAACCCTAAACCCTAAAGCCCTAAACCCTAAAACCCGAAACCCTAAAGGGCTGCACGAAGCACTGGGCAGGCGGCATACGCCCTAAACTATACCCTTTAGGGTTTAGCGTTTGGGGTTTAGGGTTTACTACTTAACCCACTTAACCCCTTTCTGAAGTCCTAAACCACATATGGACCTTTTGCAAAGCACTTTAAGAACCTTTCTAGAACTCTGAGCCCTTGGAGTTGTGAGCCTTTTGAGAAAAACTAAGGTGCCATGCCAAACCTTGGAAACCCATCACGGTTCAGGGTTGTTTGGTTAAGGTTTAGCATTGGCTGCAGCTAGAGGCACCTGGAATCTGCACAGGCGGGCTTCGGCTCTTGCATTTAGGGTGCCTGGAGAGGATTTCCTGGGAGTTGGGTTGAAGGTTTCGGCTTTTTGGTCAAGGTTTCAAGTTTATGGCTTGTCCTAGTACGGCTAATTAGAATAGGGGATCCCACAATGAAACAAAGGAACCCTAAGGAATACTGTTGGTACTTACCGACCCCTTCCATGCCTTGTGACCAGAAGCCTCCCAGGAGGCGGACTGGCATGACGAGCGAAGAGTGTCTGCCTGCACTAAGGATGATTTAGCCCCGTCATAAAAACAAGAAAAAAATATAAAACAAACTTGAAGAGCCTGAAACCCTAATCACCAACACTATAAACCGCAAGACCCTGACCGTGGAGCACTAACAACACCCATGTATGCCCATGATTTCGGTCCCACTTGGCGCCTTGGGCGAAAGGAGTCTCTGAGTCAAGTCGCAGAACTAATAGCCGCGGCACAAAATTATTGTTCCTAGAAGCGGGCCCTTGACAAGAGGTGTCGGCTTTTTAGGTTTCCCATATCGTTTTACAGGACTTTGGGCACATGATTGCATCTTTGACTCATGTTCGACTGTCAGACTGAATAAAGTACCGGTGGCACGCTTGGATTCATACGATGCAAGCAAGCTAGTTGAATCAGTCGCTTGAGGCAAAGCCTGAGTATGGGTCTTTAGTGAGGGGCGGTTTGTTCATTGGAACTGGGCATGGGTAAACACCGTCTGTACAAAGCGTATGGGCATGGTCCCACAAACAGCCTCCTAAGCAAGTTTTTGGACATCGTTTGGGGTATCGTTTCAGACCACCAACAGTTTACCAACAAATGGAGTAGTAGTAGTAGTAGTAGTAGTAGCAGCAGCAGTAGCAGTAGCAGTAGCAGTAGCAGTACCACTAGTAGCAGTACTCATACTGGTGCGAGTAGTCGAAGAAATTCTCGAAATAATTGTCTTGAGCTATGGGTGGGTCGTCAAGCTCGGGGTATCGTTTTTGGATTTCCCCTATCGTTTTCCGATACTTCAGAGCATCGACCTAAGCAAGGCCGTCCTGCAGACTAGTTTAGTCTTCAGAGACATTTCCGGTTCCCGCACATAGGGGCCTTAACATTTCGAATAGGGTTTTGGGGTATACGACACTATAATGACAATAAGGAGCACCCCTAAAACAATAGTATAGGTAGTTTTTCAGGCCCCCATATTCGGTGCCCCAAGTGCTAGAGTCTTGCAGAAACTCCATGATGTGGGGGCCTTGACAGTTAGAATAGGATTTGAGGGTCCAAGGTCTACTGTACTAGCATAATAAATATAGTACGGAACTGCAAGGAATATTATCGCCCATATATTGCACTGACACGCCCTGCAGTGCCTTGGCACAGCCTGCGGACGCAGTTACCCCTTACTGAGTTCATAGGCTTTTGCTTCTGGCACGCAGACTTTGGAAACACTTCTGTACCGCATGGTGAAGTCTTAAAGGATTTACCCATATACTACAGGGTTTAGGGTTTAGGGTTCAGTCTTAGAGGATTTATCGATATACTACCCCCTCAAACCGTGACACCCAGACTCCTATGATGTAACCCTCGACCCCAAGCCTTTCCTGCTACATCCGAAACCCTATGCGAACCTCTGACTATGCATACTATGCAGCCTAGAGCGTAGTAAGCTATGAAGAGTATCGACACCGAGCCCTACAGTCCTACAGGCCCTCCAAAACCTTGAAACTGAAAATGCGCCTTGGAAGAAGTGGTGCCGACTTCGGCGCGAGTGCCAGGGACTGCACGGACACATGGGTTTCCTCTTAGATAGAGCCTACGAGCACACCATGTTGGCTGTTGGGTGTTCCTTCCCCAAAACCCTAATCCCTAATCCCTAAACCTCAAGCCCTAAACCGCTTTAGGATGTGTTGTAAGGGGCTTTAGAACCCAAAGGGTCCAAGTACAAATATAGTAGGTACTTAGTAGATATTTGGCCCCGAAAGGATATACATTGCTATTACTTGGACCCTTTGGGGAATTAGTCAAAGCTAGGTGAGGTTCATGTATAGCTGTACTTCTTTGGAGTTTGTAGGGCTTGAGCCTTAGATTTCGCAACAAGAGGCGTACAGGGCTTTAGACGGCTTTGAACGGAGGTCTCTCGGCCCTGCAAACGAGGCTATCAGGTCTCATTCCTTTCATGAGTTGTTCTGTGTTGGGGTTTAGGGCTTTAGGGGTTTAGGGTTTAAGGTTTAGGGTTCAGGGTTGTTCTGTGTTGGGGTTGCTCCGTCGTGCACAAATTATTTGCAGGTTCTACAACAAAAACCAACTTACTACCTCTGCAAGGCTTGGGGCTACAGTAAGGTTCCAGTATGGGCAATTTGATTCCCAACGTTCTGCTAAGTCGAAACTTCAAAAAAATCGGAAACAATGTGGCCTATCAGCAGCACTCTGCAAGCAACAGAAGCTTGCAACACGTCACGCGCCAACAAACCTGCGAACTGTCGGGTCGGGAACATATGTGTGCCGCACCAAGAGCAGCAGTTCGTGATCAATTTGATGCAGTCTGCTGTGTAATAGGCTTGGCAGCCCTAACCCCTAAACCCTAAACCCTCAGCAAAAGCGGCATCGGATCTTGACATTCCATCAGCGTTCGCCAGCCTTGCCGGGCACTTGCGGGAAGGACCTCGGCTCGATAGGGGGTTTAGGGTTTAGGATTCAGGGTTCGGGGCTTAGAACCGCCTCTGGATTTCAAGTTCAGGAATTCTAGGGCTTCGGCGTAGGTGCGAAGATTCAGAACATGATAAGCAAAGCCTATGCTGTTACAGAAGCAACGACAAAGCTACCTTGGTTCAGTTTACAAAAATTCCCGAGCATTTTGCAAAACAGAGAAGGGAGCTCGATAAGATCCAGAGCCGATCCGCAACTGAACCCGCTTTAGCCGAGAAGCAATCCGGCAATAGTCGCAATTCAATGTTAGAGAGATGCCCCCAAAAACCCCAAACTCTAAGTCCCAGCCTAAACCCTGAAACCAAAACTCTAAACCCTAAACCCCAAACCCTAAACCCTAAAGCCCTAAAACCCATCACCTCTGGCTACCTAGCAACCCCGGGTCGGAATCAGCTCCCTCTGAAAGTGACTCTTTGCAGTCGTGAAAGGCTGTGGCCAAATGCCGTTCAACCTACCCTCATTCCCTAACCCCCCAGGTACCTACTATGTAGGGCCCTAGGGGCTCTAGTACCCTATATAGTAGGTACCTGGGGGGTTAGGGATTTCTTTCTCGTAAGGCGAAGCCGGCAGTGAGCTGCAGTTCGTAAGCAAGAGCCACTTCATCACATTGTCAGATGAACCAGCAAAACATGCAAACCCAGCCCCGACACTCCTGACAGCTGCAGCCTAAACGGGCCTAAACCCTAAACCCTGAACCCCTAAACCCTAAAGCCCTACGCTTTTCTCCTAAGGCTCGCGGCGGGGGGGCAGGCGCCGCGAGCACAGGCTGCACGAAGTGAGGCATGGGGCGCTGCTGAAAAGGGCAAGCAGCAGGGATCACCTGGAGCCAGAGGAGAGCGAATTACAAGTTGAGGGTTTATAGAGGTTAAACTATATATAGGTTAAACGACTATGATCTACCTTTTTTTTTT
This sequence comes from Symbiodinium necroappetens, assembly GCA_905231915.1. Classification (NCBI taxonomy): domain Eukaryota; class Dinophyceae; order Suessiales; family Symbiodiniaceae; genus Symbiodinium; species Symbiodinium necroappetens. The sequence continues at coordinate 28,548 of CAJNJA010029498.1, forward strand.
CGTAGGTCCTTCTTATGAAGCCTGACAAAGAATTTCTAGGGCCCTAGAAGCATGTAGGTTTTGGCAGTTCCAGGTAGGGTTTAGCTGGGGTGCTTCTCGGCTCCGCTGCTGATGTTTCTAAGCTTGCTGATGCCCGGGTTGGGGTTTAGGGTTTAGTTTAGGGTTTAATAGGGCTTACAGGGGAAACCGTTCGAAACGAAGGCCTGCGTCACAAGGAGTGCCGACTGCTGGGTGGCTGACAAGATGCAACAAACAGCAGATCACCATCACCATGAGTGACAAAACCTTCATCAAGACCAGAAACCTGACCGTCAGAATGACTTTCAAGTTTAGGGTTTAGTTTCAGGGTTTAGGGCTCAATCAGCAACATTATCAGCAGCACAGCTGCCACCATCGCACCGTCAGCCCGCTCAACATCTTACTTCGTCACCGTGAGCATCTCTCATAGCTACTACACAAATGAGAAGAACAAGCAAACTCGCAACATCCCCATAACCATACTCTTCTAATACTACTAATCCAAACTCTAAAGATTCGAAGAATGACAATATGATCAGACTAACACTAGTACGAAAACTTACTAGAATAATGCCAATCAGTCGGTAGAGAGAGCGTGCCGTGGCCTGGGCTGGCATTCCTGGCGGCCTGACCATTGGATTCGGCTGCAACTGCCGAACTGCCTGTTTAGGGCAGGGTTGATAGTTTAGGGTTGAGGGCTTAAGGTCTTGGGTCAAGGGTTTAGGGTTTAAGGTTTAGGGTGTAGGGTTTAGGGTTGAAAGTTTAGATATGAGAGGGTTACGGGTACAGGCTTCAGGGGTTTAGAGTTTAGAGAAGGCTGGTTTAAGCTTCAGGCTCTACACGGTGCCGTGCGTCGTGCGAACAAGGTGATGAAGTTGTACATGGATTCATTATCCACTGGCAATCAATGGACACCTTTGACACTGTATCTGCGCAGGCAGATAATGCAGAGGCCTTACTAATTAGAACAGGGTTTTGGGGTATAGAAAACTATAATTATAACAAGGAAACCCCCCCAGAATAGAGAGGTAATTATTAAGGTTAGGCATACATGCTACGGATTAGGGCTCCTATCCTTGCACGCCTTCTATATTGGCCGGGGCAGAGAGGAGAGTTCCTCGGCGGGTGTGAGGATCCCTCCAATTTGCATCTATATTCCCCGAGCTCTCTCACAAACGCATCCCTAAACCCTAAACCCTTAAATGAGAGCTGCGGCTGTATACTCCGTCCTTGACCTCATTCTTTACTTTTTCAAGAAAGTCCCTGTGCATCTGTAAACTCTTTTCTCTCCAAGCCGGCCCAAGGCCTTTGACCCGCTTTCAGAGCGCACAAGAAAAAACATTAAGGTTTGGGGTGTAGCATGAGGGGCTTAGGGTTTAAGGTTTGGTATCATCATACGGATCTTGCAGGACTGATATGACTATTTTTTCAGGCCCCCCTACAGTAGTCTTCAACCTGTCGATGCACATAATCTCCGCCGAAGCCCAATCCCAACCCCACAGTCCAGAGAACACTCTCTAATTTGCGGCCTACTGCTCTTCAGATCGGGCCATGAAGGTGAAAGTAGCTTGGGGTTTAGGGTTCTACTTGGAGGTTCATGGGTAGTTATAAGTAGGGTTATAAGTCCCCTAATATGGATAGCTACCCTACTTATAGCCCCACTTATAACTACCCATGAACCTCCAAGTAGGGTTTAGGGTTTCTAGGGCAGCTTAAACATAAGACAGAAGACCTGGAAACCGTCCATTCCACACATCCCCAGCCGTGCCTGCGGTGCAAATATTGGCGGCGGCTCCTCGGAGAGTTGCTCTCTTATGGGTAGTTCTCTAAACTAGGATCCCTTTTAAGGTCTCCTTCATAAACGTGCCGTCCTATTTTGGGGACTCTAAACCTTAAACTCTAAACCCTACACCTTTGAGGACCCTAATTCAGAGAACTACCCTTCTAGTAAGAGGTCCGGCTCAAAACGCCCAGCCCCAAGGGCCCTCGGCGCTAGATCCCAAACCCTCAACCACCAAAAGGCTGAAGGACAAAAGACCCAAAGACATGCGGTTTAGGGTTTAGGGGTTTAGGGTTCAGCGTTTAGGGGTTTAGGGTTTAGGGTCCTCAAGTAACTATTACCGTAAACCTGTCTGTCCGGTTCTACCCTGAAGCCCTAAAGCCCTAAACCGTAGCCAGCTCCTATCAAACCCTAAACCCTAAACCCTAAAACCCTAAAGCCCTAAAGCCCTAAGCCCCAAACCCTAAAGCCCTAAACCCTAAAGCCTGAAACCCTAAACCTCAAGAAGGCTTTCTAACTCACAGTCTCCGTGGTTCGGAAAGGCTGCTCAAGGAGCTGATGGAGGCAGGCAAAGAAAGGGGGCCATGATAGTTTGGGTTTAGGGTTTAGGGGTTTAGGGTTCAGCGTTTAGGGGTTTAGGGTTTAGGGTCCTCAAGTAACTATTACCGTAAACCTGTCTGTCCGGTTCTACCCTGAAGCCCTAAAGCCCTAAACC
>CAJNJA010029509.1:18183-31058 GCA_905231915.1 Symbiodinium necroappetens
ATCTATCCATCCATCCATACATACATACAGACCGACCGACAGACAGACAGGCAGACATGCGTACATGCATACATAGATACCTGCATACAGTACTACAGAACATAGATACATAGATACATAAATATATAGATAAACACATTCTTTCTGACAGACACACACCTACGTACGTAAGTTCATACATACATAATATACATACACACAAAGAAAGTTTAGAGAGCTTCAGTGTCCTGTCCCAGAACGTTTGGCCAGAAACATTTCCTCAACCGCTAGATTATATTGTAGTGCCTATAACTCAGCTTTGCAGATAGATGCGAGGGACCGATGCAACAAGCTGATCACTCCCGAAAATAGGCATATCTTAGCAGAACTTGACGCATCTGCCTGAAAAGAACCGGCCGATCTCAGAACGCAACCTATTGGCTTAAACAGTTTAGGGCTTAGGCGAAAGTTTAGGGTGTTGGGATACACCTACCCTTGGGTATCCAGCTGCCCGCAAGGCTTGACGTCATGAAGGCCGGGCCTGTGTTATGAACCCTTGATGTAGACTTCCACTTTCGGACCCCTTGCATATTGACACAAAATTGAACTTGTTGGAACCAGGGTTGCCTTGTTTGGGGGCCTTGCAAGAAAAATGCTACCCCTCAGGAAACGTAGGGTTTATTCGGGAACATGTCCTTCGGAAACACCATGGCCATGTCCAGCAGCATCGCCCTACACCCTAGACCACTAAAGCCCTAAAACCCTAAACCCCTAAACCCATTAGACTCATTAGAACCACATTACGAGCTTTGGGAAGATATCTTACATTATCGTAATCTACAAGAGGATAATACTACTGATTCTGAATGATGACAGCCGTATACTGCCGAGCTGCAGTTTCGCATTTGTGACCGAGGCGGAAACCAATCACAACCGAGGCAAGGGTGCTTTGAGAAATTCCAGCTGCATCTTCCGGCAGGGGCTTGGGTCGCAGGAGTGCCATGCTCCATCCGCCAGCAGCTTGCCAGCTTTCGTCAAGTTCACGGATCTGGCGCATTCCTGATTAAACCTGTGGCACTCCAGGAACAAGTAGCCCTGCTTCTCATGCGGCTTCGGCCGAGCTTCCAATTGGGTAATACCCTGCGTTTTTCGGAGCCAGGCGGCATCTCTTTCCCGGGCCACCACAGGTTGCACATCGAAGCTTCTGACAACCTTTGGCCTACTCGGGCAATCATCGAACTGGCTGTGTTTACACTTGATGCAGCTGAACGGAAGGGCAGTCTTGCAATCTCGGGACACCAGATGCCAGTGGTCCACTATTGCCAAACTTGTACTGGTCAGCTGACGCAAATCAAAGTCGGCCATCGAGGGCACAGGCGCAAGATACACGGAATCCGTTCGCGCACGGACCCAGGCGTCGTAGCGTATGCCGGCTTTGGGCTCGTAGACCTTTTCCACATAAGTGAAGGCTTCGACTACGCGTCTACACTGAGAGTACCTTCTCTCTGAAGCATCTGCTACGTTCCAGTACGCAGTGTCGTTCCAGTAAATAGGCATGTCTTGCTGGCTTAAGCAGCTTTCCTGCTTTGGCGTCGGATAGGTTTCAGGCATCAACTCTACGTGAACCGGCTGGAGAATCTCTTTGCAACGCCTCAGCTCGTCGACACCATGCCTCTGACCGCTGACCTTGTGTCCCTTAGGACCTGCATCAGTCAAAGAAATGAAAAAGAAGACATCCACGTGCCATTGAACAGTTCCTTTCCTGCGCTGCCGCAGGCCATCGACGAGGTTGGTTTTCATATTTTGGCAAACAGCTGGCCACACCAGTGTCCGAGCACTGCCGATAATCAGCACGGCCACCCGACTTACAGTAGGCAGTTCCGCTTTGAGAAATTCCAGCTGCATCTTCTTGCAAGGGCTCGGGTCGCAGGAATGCCATGAACCGTTCACGGTGTAGTTGGCAACCTTCGTTTGGTTAACCTGTCTGGCACATTCTTCAATCCACCTGTCGCACTCCAAGAACAAGTAGCCTTGCTTCTCATGCGGCTTCGGTCGAGCTGCCAATTGAGTAATACCCTGCGCTTTTCGGAGCCATTCTGCATCTCTTTCCCGGGCCACCACAGGTTGCACGGCGAAGCTTCTGACAACCTTTGGCCTACTCGGGCAATCATCGAACTGGTTGTGGACGCACTTAATGCAGTTGACGGGAATAGTAGTTTTGCAATCTCGGGACACCAGATGCCAGTGGTCCACCATTGCCAAGCTTGTACTGGTCAGCTTGCGCAAATCAAAGTCTGCCATTGGGGGAACCGGAGCAAGATACACGGAATCCGTTCGCGCGCGGACCCAGGCGTCGTAGCGTATGCCGGCTTTGGGCTCGTAGACCTTTTCCACATAAGTGAAGGCCTCGACCACACGCTTGCACTGAGAGTACTTTCTTTCTGACGCACCTGCCACGTGCCAGTATGAAGTTTGGTACGAGTACTGAGGCATGTCCTTTTCGCTCAAGCAGCTTTCATGCTTTGGCATCGGATAGGTTTCAGGCATCAACTCTACATGAACAGGCTTGAGTATCTCTTTGCACCGGCTCAGCTCGTCGACACCATGCCTCTGACCGCTCACGTTGCGCCCCTTAGGACCTGCATCAGTCAAAGAAATGAAAAGGAAGACGTCCACGTGCCATTGAACAGATCCTTTCCTGCGTTGGCGCAGGCCATCGACGAGGTTGGTTTTCATATTTTGGCAAACAGCTGGCCACACCAGTGTCCGAGCACTCCCGATGATCAGCACGGCCACCCGTCTCTCGTCCAAACCCTTTGCATGTTCAGAATCGTGTTCTTCGGCCCAGAACGTCCACAGCCCATTTTTCGCTCGAGCGTGGATGGTTCCAAACTGAAAGCCCACCATGGTGAAAACGCCAGCAACAAGCAAGGTCCAGGCCGCCCTCGCATACTTTCCAGACATGCACATGCTTCGCAACAAGCGATGCAGATGCTACCGCACTTACGAACCCGTGACTCCACACACCTTCGGAGACAACAGCATATAGGTGATTCCTTCGCATCGGACAAGTGTTGCTTGCTCTTAGTCTTGCTCCCGACATTCACGGAAATTCCGCTTGAGACGTGCGTTGTGCAAGATGTGAGAACTACGCAGTAGAGACTCCAAAGCCCTCATATAGGGGTCTTAATGATTAGAACATCATCTTACTCAAGGCCCAGGTAATTATTCAGGCCCCTCAGAAAATTGAACAAAAACTGGCCACACCCCAAATTCTCCCCCGAAGCCATGAACAGGAATGCCTTTCAATTTCATCGTCGATGCAAAAAAAACCTGCCAACCTTTGGGCGAGTTAACATGCTAAATCCTAACCCCTATATAGACCCTAGAACAATTTGCGACCACAAACCCTAAAGCCCTGAACCCTAGACCCTTCCAGCCTAAATCTGAACCCTAAACCCTAAACCCTAAACCCTAAAACCCTAAACCCTAAACCCTAAACCGTAGCCTAAACCCTAAGCCGACAGGGAAGGATTCGAAAAAAGCACGCCTTCCAGAGCCGGGACCTCCGTCTTCACTGGTGCGAATACAGCATAAAGCGATGATGATGTTATTGAGGTTTCAGGGTTTAGGGCTCATGATGATGATGATGTTGTTGTTGAAGATGGTGAAGATGAAGATGATGGTGATGATGATGACGATGATGATGATGATGATGATGATGAAGGCAGTGGGCATGCTACTTTCAGATGACGTTGGCGCTGATGACGATGCGGACCTTGACAGGTGACGACGGCGGCGGTGGTTGTGAATTGACTGTGAGAAGGGTGGTTTCAATGGTGACAACGTCGATGACGATGAGGATGATGGCACTGGTGATAATGACGATGATAAACAGAGCGGTACTGATAATCAGAACGAGCATGAATGATGCTACTGTCATGATACTGATAATTCTGATGCTAGCACCAAAAGATCAAGGCCTCACAGCACATGAGAGGATTGGCGCATAGTTCTTCCGGCGACAATCAAGGCGAAGCACACAAGCACTACTGGTTAGCCTGATGTGGAACCGAACAAAGGCAAAACCTTCTCTTCCAGGAGGTGACTCTATCCTTAAGGTGAGATAGGTCCACCCCCTCTACCCTTAGGCTGTGCAAAGTTGAGATAGGTTGAACCTCGCTTTGGGGATCACGAGGCATCTTCGGGGCCGATGGTTGATGATACAAATCCTGCATTACCCATAACCAGGAATATACCATAATTCCCATAGTTTAGGGTCCTTAAGGTAATGCAGGATTTATATCATCAACAGTAGGTGGCCTAGTTGCCTGCGTTGGAGAAAGTTCCGATTTATCATTTGGGCTCGGGGTTCTGAAAAGGAGGAGTGCAGTTATTTCGGGACTTTCATAATCCGGATCCTGATGTTCAGGGCTCTAATTATATGGGAACCCGCACCAATGAGGACCATACTGTAAGCAGTTCTACGTAACCTCACATCTCTACCCCTTGCCTCGCCCGGTTGGGGCATATGCGTAGAAAGCCACATTTGCAACGCTGACTGGTACGCGTGGGTAGACATGACGATAAAATAAGGAGTAGTAGGCGACAGTTGCAGGTGCAAGTGATTTATGCGACATGAGGCTGCCTCACAGAACCTATCCTGGGGATCTTGCTATAAGGGCTTAGGCTATATAGACTACCCTTGCGTAGCCAGGAGCCGGCCCTGAAATTATCCTCCGACAAAGCCGATGCATGTCCTGACAGAAGGCCAGACGAGCAGTCCCCGATCCCTTCTCAACCCATACAAACTCAAAATGGTTGGAGTTCCCTAAACCCGAAACCCAACACCCTGAAAAGTCGCAGGGACCTGGCAACGCAGAGTTTCGACCCACCTTGCGGGTTGAGCTGCTTCTGGACCAGGCACTCAGAATTATCGCGCGACCCGGACTAAGGTGGTGCCGAGCAACGGTGCTGCAAGGGCTTGGCGCAGAAGTGCCAAGATCCGTTCACAGTGTCCTTGCCATCCTTCGTCTTGTTCTAGTCTGGCACATTCCTCGTTAAGCTTTTCACACTCGAGGAACAAGTAGCCTTGCTTCTCATGCGGCTTTGGCCGAGCTGTCAATCGAGGGGCAGCGGTGCTTGGAGAAATTCCAGCTGCATCTTCTTGCAAGGACTTGGGTCGCAAAAGTGCCAAGATCCGTTCACAGTGTGCTTGCCATCTCTCGTCTTGTTGACTAGTCTGGCACATTCCTCGTTAAGTCTTTGACACTCGAGGAACAAGTAGCCTTGCTTCTCGTGCGGCTTTGGCCGAGCAGTCAATCGAGTAAAACCTTGTGTTTTCCTAAGAAACGCAGCATCATACTCCCTGGCCACCACAGCTTGCACGGCGAAGCTTCGGACAATCTCCGGTCTGTTCGAGCATTCGTCAAACTGGCTGTGGCCGCACTTGATGCAGTTGAAGGGAAGGGCAGTCTTGCAATCTCGGGACACCAGATGCCAGTGGTCGACCATTGCCAAGCTGGTACTGGTCAGCTTACGCAAATCAAAATCTGCCATTGGGGGAACCGGAGCAAGATACACGGAATCCGTTCGCGCACGGACCCAAGCGTCATAGCGTATGCCGGCTTTTGGCTCGTAGACCTTTTCCACATAAGTGAAGGCCTCGACCACGCGCCTGCACTGAGAGTACTTTCTCTCTGACGCACCTGGTACATTCCAAAATGTAGTCTGGTTCCAGTAGTTAGGCATGTCTCGCGCGCTTAAGCAGCTTTCATGCTTTGGCATCGGATAAGTTTCAGGCATCAGCTCTATGTGAACTGGCTTGAGTATCTCTTTGCACCGCGACAGCTCGTCAATGCCATGCCTCTGACCGCTCCGGTTACGTCCCTTGGGACCTGCATCAGTCAAAGCTATGAAAAAGAAGACATCCACGTGCCATTGAACAGATCCTTTCCTGCGTTGGCGCAGGCCATCGACGAGGTTGGCTTTTATATTTTGGCAAACAGCTGGCCACACCAGTGTCCGAGCACTGCCGATAATCAGCACGGCCACCCGACTATGTTCAGAACCGCGTTGCTCCAGCAACTGCGCCCGCTCAGCAGGCAACTCCGCTTTAAGAAATTCCAGCTGCATCTTTCGGCAAGGGCTTGGGTCGCAGGAGTGCCAAGATCCGTTCACAGTGTGCTGGCCATCCTTTGTCTTGTTAACCAGTCTGCCACATTCTTGAACCCACCTGTCGCACTCCACGAACAAGTAGCCTTGCTTCTCATGCGGCTTCGGCCGAGCTGCTAATTGAGTAATACCCTGCGTTTTCCGGAGCCAAGCGACATCTTTCTCCCTTGCCACCACAGTTTGCACGGCGAAACTTCTGACAATCTCCGGTCTATTCGAGCATTCGTCAAACTGGCTGTGGCCGCACTTGATGCAGTTGAACGGAAGGGCAGTCTTGCAATCTCGGGACACCAGATGCCAGTGGTCCATCATTGCCAAGCTGGTACTGGTCAGCTTACGCAAATCAAAATCTGCCATTGGGGGAACCGGAGCAAGATACACGGAATCCGTTCGCGCACGGACCCAAGCGTCATAGCGTTTGCCGGCTTTGGGCTCGTAGACCTTTTCCACATAAGTGAAGGCCTCGACCACACGCCTGCACTGAGAGTACTTTCTCTCTGACGCACCTGGTACATTCCAAAATGTAGTCTGGTTCCAGTAGTTAGGCATGTCTCGCGCGCTTAAGCAGCTTTCATGCTTTGGCATCGGATAGGTTTCAGGCATCAGCTCTATGTGAACCGGCTTGAGTATGTCCTTGCACTGCGATAACTCATCGATGCCATGTCTCTGACCGCTCAGGTTGCGTCCCTTGGGACCTGCATCCGTTAAAGCAATGAAAAAGAAGACATCCACGTGCCATTGAACAGATCCTTTCCTGCGTTGGCGCAGGCCATCGACGAGGTTGGCTTTTATATTTTGGCAAACAGCTGGCCACACCAGTGTCCGAGCACTGCCGATGATCAGCACGGCCACCCGTCTCTCGACCAAGCCGTTCCCATGTTCAGAATCGTGTTCTTCGGCCCAGAACGTCCATATGCCGTTGGTGCGAGCATGGATAGCTCCAAACTGAAAACCCACCATGGTGAAAACACCAGCAACAAGCAAGGTCCAGGCCGCCCTCCCATACCTCCCAGAAAGGCACATGATTCCAAAAAAGAGATGCAGATGCTACCGCACTCCGTGAAGCAGGAATGCCACGTACACTCGGAACCTTCATGGCGGTCACATGTCACACGCTCGTACCGCCGTGCCTGGGAACGGTAGTGTGAACCCCCTGACAACCTATGTACCATGCTGCCCAGAATAGTTGAACCAGCGTGAATTCGTCTGTCCCGAGACAACATAAGCTGTGCGGCGATTCAAGTGACTCCAACAAGCACGGACCAGTGATGATCATGATGGTGTTGATGATGTTGATGATGATGATGATGATGATGATAGGACCATGAGGATGGTGATGGTGACAGCGCTGATGGTTATGATGGTGCTGGTGGTGATGACGGTGGTGAGGGATGTTAATGTGATGGTGGTGGTGGTGGTGGTGGTGGTGGTGGTGGCGGCGGTGGTGGTGGTGGTAGTGGCGATAGTGGTGATAGTGGTGATGGTGGTGATAGTGGTGATAGTGGTGGTGGTGACGATGATGATGATGACGATGATGATAATTGTGATGATGGTGATGATGATGATGATGATGATGACGACGACGATGGTGATGATGGTGATGATGATGGTGATAACGATATTGACGATGTTGGCGATGACGACGATCACGATGGTAATGGTGCTGGTGATGGTGAGAACGGCAACGATAATGGCGAAGACAACGACGACGATAATGATGGTGGCGGTGGCGAAGCTGATGATATTGCTGCAGTTGCCGTTTGTTGTGTCTGTTATGACTGCTGTTGCTATTGATGTTTTGTTGCTGGTGTTATCATTATTGTTGTTGCTGTTGCAGCTGCTGCTGCCGTTGTTGTTGTTGTTGTTCTTGTTGTTCTTGTTGTTGTTGTTGCTGTTGCTGTTGCTGTTGCTGTTGCTGGTGCTGGTGCTGCTGCTGCTGCTGCTGCTGCTGCTGCTGCTGCTGGGGCTGGAGCTGGGGGCTGTGTGGTGGCTGACTGTGTTGTTGCTGTTGCTGATGATGTTGTTGCTGGTGGTGGGTGATGGTGCGGATGAGTGGTGGGGATGATGATGGCGATGGTGATTGCTCGGCTGCATCTGTATGCGAACGACCGCAAAGAAAAACACCGGACGACCACGGAAGGGACACATCCGGAACCCGAAAACCCCCCAGTGACTGCCGGAAGCTGAAGGGCGCTCCAGACTCTACACTCCTACAATCTTTATCTCCTATACCTTAGGGGCTGAGTATCCTAGCCCAAAAAAGGTTAACCTTTCAAATTATAGTAGGGTTATAGAAGCCTCAAAAGGTTAAAGGTTACCTACTCAGCTACTAAGATACTGTTTAATGCTAGAGTAGAGATCCTCATGGTGTTTTCAAGGTGCTGAGTGCTGCTGCGCAAACATACAAAGAGATACCTGCCTCAAAGCGCGAGTTCAGGGCTTAGGGTTTTCTGGTGTACTCAACTGCCCACTGGAGAGGGAGCCCTTCGTCCCTAAACCCTAAACCCCTAAACCCTAAACCCTAAACCCCTAAACCCTAAACCCTAATATCCCACAGATGGAGGCTCAAGAGTCCCAAGAAACTCAAACCGTGGTAGTCCCCTTTAGGGTTATAGGGTTTAGGGTTGAGGGTTTAGGGCCCCAACCCTAAACCCGAAAATCCTGGGCTGGCGTCGGAGAGTCTCCACGCGACTTGCGAGCTGAGCTTTTTGGAAGCTGTGCGGATCTCCGAAGCATCGCGCGAACCCGGAGCCAAGGCGGTGCCAATCACAACCGAGGCAAGGGTGCTTCGAGAAATTCCAGCTGCATCTTCCGGCAAGGGCTTGGGTCGCAGGAGTGCCAAGAACCATCCGCTAGTTGCTTGCCAAGCGTCGTCTTGTTAACCTGTCTGGCACATGCCTGATTGAACCTGCGACACTCCAGAAACAAGTAGCCTTGCTTCTCCTGTGGCTCGGGCCGAGCTGCCAATCGAGCAAAACCTTGTGTTTTCCGAAGATAAGCAGCATCATATTCCCGGGCCACCACAGGTTGCACGCTGAAGCTTCTGACAATCTCCGGCCTACTTGGGCAATCATCAAACTGGCTGTGGACGCACTTGATGCAGTTGAAGGGAAGGGCAGTCTTGCAATCTCGGGACACCAGATGCCAGTGCTCCGAATTTGCCAGGCTCGTGCTGGTCAGCTTACGCAAATCAAAGTCCGCCATAGGGGGAACCGGCGCAAGATACACGGAATCCGTTCGCGCACGGACCCAAGCGTCATAGCGTATGCCGGCTTTGGGCTCGTAGACCTTTTCCACATAAGTGAAGGCCTCGACCACACGCCTGCACTGAGAGTACTTTCTCTCTGAGGCACCTGCCACGCGCCAAAATGCGGTCTGGTTCCAGTAGTTAGGCATGTCTTGTTCGCTTAAGCAGCCTTCATGCTCCGGCATCGGATAAGTTTCAGGCATCAGCTCTATGTGAACCGGCTTGAGTATCTCTTTGCACCGCGACAGCTCGTCAATGCCATGCCTCTGACCGCTCCGGTTACGTCCCTTGGGACCAGCATCAGTCAAAGCAATGAAAAAGAAGACATCCACGTGCCATTGAACAGATCCTTTCCTGTGTTGGCGCAGGCCATCGACGAGGTTGGCTTTTATATTGTGGCAAACAGCTGGCCACACCAGTGTCCGAGCACTGCCGATGATCAGCACGGCCACACGACTCCCAACAAAGCCGTTCTCATGCCCAGAAACGACTTGTTCCGCCCAATACAGTCCAGTCTTTGTCCCAGCATGGATAGCTTCAAACTGCAAACAGACCATGGTGAAAACGCCAGCCACCAGGAGGGACGGAGTCGCCCTCCCGCACTTTGTCTCTGGGATACACATGATTCGCAAGAAGAGACCCAGATGCTATCGCACCCCATGAACCCGTAAGGCCACATACCGTCGAAAATAAACCGTCTAGGACATTCGCTCATGTCGGACGGAATTTGGCCGCTCCTGTCCATCTATTCACTGGATGCTGATTGAAATCCGATGTGAACATCATATACAACCTGTGCAGGATGTTGCCAAGAGTGAACCCGTGTGAATCCCTGTGTCTGGCGGCAACAAAAGCTTTGCGGCAAGTCCAATGACCTAGAACATCACGGGCCCCCGCCATACTAGTTTACAACTTCATCATTAAAGATTCTATGCCCGAAGCTGCAAAGCAGTGTCCGCCTTTGTGTGCAAGCACATGCGCACAGTGACACACAACACCACGACGGCACGGGATTTTACAATATAAACCTAAATATAAGAAGAATAATTAATGATGATAATGATGATGATGATCTTAAACCCTAAACCCTAAACCCTAAAATGAGGATGAGGAGGCTGCCCTTTCGACTTCTTTAGCCCACAGCCAAGCATGCGCGGTCTGAATAATCTGGATACAAAACTAAGATTCCAGAGAAGCCCAAACACCTCTGTGACAGGTTCCTGTCCCTTCAATTCTAGAGTAACTAGAGTCCCTGTACTTCTACAGGAAAGTCAAACCCTAAACCCTAAGCCCCGTAATCCGCGATACAGGCAACTGGGCTTCCAAGGGATGGTACTGTCCAGCGAGCTTACGGACTGCCAGCCGCAGCCTTTGAAGCGCGCTCGGGCAGCCAGGACCCCAGGTTCGTGCGAAATGGATTGGGCATGAACTCATCTGTCTTCGGTGTCCCAGGCATGTACTTCGGAACACAAACAGTTTAGAGCAGTGTTTCTGCCGTATCAGATCATGGGGGATCTTTGCCACTATGTAGAAGATGAGGCTTGTGCATTCGGGTTTCGTGCTGGACATAAATGCTCTTAGTGGAGTTGAATGCTCTTAAGCTTTGGCGTTTGGGTTTTTTAATTACAAAACACTCCCCTAAACCCTAAACCCATCAAATGCTCTTAGAGAGACGGGAAGGCCAAGAAGTCTTTGCTTCATTGCAGAGCCCGGCTCACCCGTCCGGATCCCGCCATGAAGCCATCACCTCCCGGGGCTTACGGTTTGAGGGTTTCGGGATTCTTTGGTTTAGGGTTCAGGGGTTTAGGAATTTTAGGGTTTAGGGGTTAGGGATTTAGGGATTTTAGGGTTTAGGGTTTTAGTGCTTATGGTTTGTTTGTCTTTCTTATGTCTGCGGGCTCTTTTTTCCGCCTTGCTACAGTTGGAATGCATCCCAACCCCAGGAAGGCATCAAGGGTTTCTGGGGGTTCGTATGAGTTTTGTGACGGGTCAACTCCGTGTTCCCTTCCCTTCTTGGGGGAACCGTTTTTTAAGGTGTGAGGCCTTGAGTTGGGGGCGTGGTCTGCTTCAGGGATGCTCTTATCTAAAGCTCTCGGTCAGTTTTTTTGTGGGAGTGAACGAGAAACCCTTGGTTGATCGGTCCATCCCTTGACGTCTCCCCTTTCCTGTACTTTTGCCGGGTCGTAGACTGCACACGAGGACACGGCTATCCCGGGTGGTGAGAGATGCTTAATGTAGAAGCCTTAATAATTAGAATGGGGTTTGGGCGTACATTATACTATACTTATGCTTTTCTTACTACAATTACCCCCCAATTACTAGGTAATTATTGACAAAGCCCCTACATTAATCCTAAAGCTTCTATAGGCACTAAAGCACAATTATGAGTTGACTGCTTGCATACTTAAGCCCCAAGCCCTAAGCCCTGAAACCCAAAAAGAAACAAAAGCCCTGAAACCCTAACCTCCTGAACCCCTCAACCCTGAAACCCCCTAAACCCTTAAACCCTAAACTCCAAACCCTTAAGCCCCAAACCCTCAACTCTAAACCCCAAAACCCTAAACCCCCTAAACCCCAAACCCTTAAACCCTAAACCCCTACGCCCAAAAAGCGCCAACCCCTCAACTCTGAAGCCCAAAACCTCAAACCCTAAATCCTAAAACCCAAAAGCGCCAAACCCTCAACTCTGAAGCCTCAACCCTTAAACCCTAAAGCCCCAAACCCCCAAACCCTAAACCCCAAACCCTAAACCCTAAACCCTAAAACCCTAGAGCCCTAAAAGCCCCAACCCTAACAACTCGGAAGAGCTAAGTCGGCCTTCCAGGTGCCGGGTTCCCTCGTGCAGCTCTGAAAGCCGAGGTCCTGCTTTGGCGCTTTTTTGGCTCTTTTTAGGGGGTTGGGGCCTGTTTGGGTTTTAGGGTTTATAGGGTTTGGGGTTGAGGGATTAGAGGATTTAGGGGTTAGGGATTATAGGCATTGTTTCTGATGATGATCATTCTTACTGTAACTACTATGATGATGATTGTTGCCATTATTACTACTATCATTTTTCTACTTTTAACTGCAAGGGGACCCCTCTCTATTAGGATTTAGGGCTTTGGGTTTCGGGAAAGGGATTAGGGTTTCGGATTTAGGGTTTAGGGCCAGGGCTTAGGGTTTACGAGAAAGACATAATTCTACTGGGAGGCCTCTTGTTGGGAACTGCTCTTGCCATAGTAGTTCCCAGTACTAGCACCTGCTCTATTCGTATCCCTGCTGCTCATACCTAGATGTGTTCGCGTGACCCTGGGAGTTCTTTCTGTGTTGGGGAGAGTGATTGATGCAAAGTTCGACTCGAGACCGGACGCTTGCGCAAACGTGTGTAGTAGTAGTAGTAGTAGTAGTAGTAGTAGTAGTAGTAGTAGTAGTAGTAGTAGTAGTTAGTAGTAGGCGCCCCCCCCCCCCTGCCAACCACCTCTGCTGCCAAGCCTCTTAA
>CAJNJA010029520.1:0-31055 GCA_905231915.1 Symbiodinium necroappetens
GGGTTTAGGGGTTTAGGGGTTTACTTAGCATGCCAGGGTGGCCAGTCGCGCTCCTACTCGGATTTCACCTTCTGCCTTCTCCCCAAACAGCCTGATAATCCCAAACCCTACACTCGACACCCCTAAACCGATTTAATATCCCTGGATCAGGGAACATACCGACATTCTGCACGCCTCTCCTGAACCCAGAAACTTCAAGCCGAAAAGTCCCAAAACCCCAAACCCGATAAGCCCCATAAGCCCCACGGCCACTAAATCCGAAAACCTAGAAGCCCTAAACCCCAAGCTCTATACCAAAGCCATTAAATCCTAAAGCCCCAAAAACCCTGAACCCTATAAGCCCTATAAGCCCCAACCCTAAACCCTAAACCCTACAGCCCTATAAGCCCAAACCCATTAAATCCTAAAACCTACACCCTATACGCCCTATAAGCCCCATAAGCTATATAAGCCCTACAAGCCCTACAAGCCCTATAAACCCTACAAGTTGTAAATCCTAAAAAGCCATAAAATCCTTAAAACCTACACATGATAAGCCCTAGAAGCCCCAAAGCCATTAAATCCTAAAGCCTACCACCTAAACACTAAACACTAAACCCTAAACCCTAAACCCAAAACCCTAAACCCCAAAAACCCTAAACCCTGAACCCTAAACCCCTAAACCCTAAACCCTAAAGACCTATATCCTAAACCCTAAACACTAAACCCTAAACCCTCAAAACCTACCACCAGGAGCGCCTGCGCGAGCGGCTGCAGCACCGAACCCGGGAGGTCCATCCAGGTGGCCCGGGTCTGATACTCGACCTTCAAAGGAGCCGAAATTTTGGGCTTTATAGAGATTTATAGGGTTTTTGGCTTAAAGGTGTAGGGGTTTGGGGTTTAGGGTTTAGGGCCTTAGGGTTTTAGGGCCTTAGGGCTTTTTAGGGTTTTTTAGGGCCTTGGGATTTTAGGGCTTGATATTCGGCCTTACATTAAAGGAAACTACAGGCGGGGAGTTTAGGGTATATAGGGCTTCTATATTTCGACCTAAGGTTTAGGGGTTTGGGGTTTTGGGCTTTAGGCTTTAGGGTTTTTTTTTCTGGTTTTTAGGGCTCTATATTCGACCTTAGAGGAGCCGAAATTTAGGTGTGTTTATAAGGGTTTATAGGTTTGGAGGTTTAGGGTTTAGGATTTAGGGGTTTAGGGGTTAGGGAAAAAGGGTACTGGGAGCTCCCCCAGAGAGCCCAATACCCCCCAATTCAGGAATATCGACTCAAATCACAAGATGAAGCCCCTTCATAAGCTAAGGTACATGTTTCCTTAAGTAGATACAGTAATGATGGGGTATTGGAACTCTCTGGGTCGACAAGGAAGTTTTCTTGGGTTTGACAAGGTGTTAAGAGTTTATTCGGGCTTAAGGTGTAGGGTTTAGTGTTCGGGTTTCGGGTTGAGGGCTTTGGGTTTAGGGTCTACGTGACCAAACGGGCAAATACCAATTCAACATTATTTATTCACTTATAGGTGATATTATATTCTTTTCAGAATCGTAGTATTCCTTGAGGTTCCGTTTATACTTTAACAGTCCTATTCGAATTCTTGAAGCCCCTACTGTGCTCGGGTTTAATTCAGGCTTCAGGAGCTTAGGACGGCTATTTTGGTGTTTCAAGGTCTAGGGTTTTTGGGTCAGGGTTTAGAGCTTTGGGGTTTAGGGTTTTTTCAACGGTTTAGGGTTTTAGGGTTTAGGGTTCAGGGTTTATGCGGTTGTGGTTGCGGGAGTGATCCAAGGCGACGGCAACCAAGCTCACACTCGTAGAGCTATGAAGGTGCAGAGAGAGAGCTCTCAGTATCCGTGGGATCATCCCTCCACTTGGTGCCAAGCAGCGGAGGCTTCGGCAAGCTTTAGCAAAAGAGGCTGTGATACCGAAACCCCATGTATGTTCAGACATGCTGCACTCCAACGGGCACTTCGACATACTTAGAGAAGCACCTGACAGCTTGAAGAGAACGGTTTGCTGGGAGACCACTACAAGGGGTGCAACCAGGCAGACCCTTGCCCCGACTTGGTTCCTGAGCAGCCTCTTTATAATAAGGGTACCCTTTTTCCTAAAAATTCGGGTTTTAAAAGGGGGCCCAAAACAAAAAACGGTAAAAGGGTACCACTCAGGGACCTAGCGCCGAAAGCCCTAAACCTAAAATAAGCTCTAGACCGTTAACCTCCAAGAGCAAACCTCTCTCTTCCTTGCTGAGTTTCTATAGGTCAACAACTCACAACTTGCCGCCTAAGCCGAAAACCCAAAACTAGAAACCCCATAACCCCAAAACCCGAAACCCTAAGGCCTTATGAGCCTAAACACTAAAGCCCTAAACCCTAAGGTCCCTCAAGCCCTAAACCGACCTTGGCACACCAAACCAGAGAACCTTAAACCCTAAACCACCAAGCCCCTAAACGTTGAATGATAAACCCCCAAGGGTTCAGGCGCGAGGGTTTAGGCGAATGACAAACCGATAAACCCTAAAAAAGCCTAGGCCCCCTCCAAAAAAACACAAAACTAAAGCCGTAAAGCTCTAAACCTGTAAAGTCCAAACGCCCTCATTAAAGCCCTAAACCCATAAAGTCCAAAGCCCTCATTAAAGCCCCAAACCCATAAAGTCCAAACGCCCTCAAGCTCTGCAGCTTGGAGTCCGTTTAGGGTTTTAGGGTTTAGAGTTGTTTTGGGGGTTTAGGGCTTTTAGGGGTTTAGGGTTTAAGGGTTTAGGGTTTAGGGCTTTGGGGCTTTAGGGGTTTAGGGCTTTAAGGGTTTAGGGGTTGGGGCTTTTGGGTCTTCAGGGTTTAGGGCTTTAAGGCTTTAGGGCTTTAGGGGTTTAGGGTATAGGATTTAATGGGGGCTTCCACAGTGGGAGTTAGGATTAGGGAGACCCTTGGGGATATAGACCCTCTCAATGAGGTCCCGTTTAAGAGAGGTTCAGAAGGGTCCCCCTTTAAGGGGTCTCCCTACAGCAGAAGCTCAAAAGTTGGAAACCCAATAGCTTCAATCCTTAAGAGTAATGTATAGGGAATCCCAGCACTATTTGTCCTTAATCCGGTTTCCAACTTTTTGGGGTTTACTATAATACTACCTAGGACACATGATGCCAGGGAAGCCGCTGGTGGGAGCGTCAGGTCCACGGCATCCTCAGAAGATCTCAAACCCAAACCCTCCAGGTACCCAGAGAGCCCAACACCCCTTAAATAAGGAATATTATAGGGTTCCTTAAAAGGGATCTATAAGGGTCTCTATGAGTGTTCTATACGGGAAATAAGGAATATACCTTAAATTATAGGGGCCTTAATCTTATGATTTAAGGTATCTTCCTTCATTAAGGGGTATTGGGCTCTCTGGGTACCTACTATATAGGGCCCGAGGGGCTCAAGTACCCTCTATAGTAGGTACCTGGAGGGTTAGGGAAATTGTATTATGGTACGTTATCGTATATTCCAGATCTTACCGGAATGTGGCCTGCGTTCGGGATTTAGGCTTTGAAGTACGAGGCCTACTGTCTAGGGTTTAAGGTTTGCGGGGTTAATTCGAGATGGAGGCTTTTGGTCTATGCTTGAGGGTTGTCGGATTTAGGTTCGAGGACCAAGGATTAAGAGTCTACAGTGCGCAATTCGCTGGTACAGAACAGCTGTTAACCTACTACCCCTCAAATCATGGCAGGACCGTTGAAACGCAAGCAACTTTAAGATTCGCTTCTCAACTACCAAGAAGGGCTACAAGCGAGGCCTACCAGCTTCAAGATAGACCCCACACGGAGCAGGTGATTGCGGTGTATCCTAGCTGTGGCACACCGGGGGCTCCAGAACCAGGAGCTCGACCGGGTGTGAGGAAGATACAGGGTGTATATAGGGTTTAGGGTAGAGAGTGTATATGGTATAAGTTAAGGATTCTTTCTTTTGATGCTACATTTCTCGTGGGGTTGCATGGATTCATGCGCATTGCGACACGTTCGTGTATCGCAACTGGGTGCAAAGCGATGATGCTGTGATCCTTCTTGGCCTTCTTGCGGAAGCCATACATGCGCCTCGGTTACCCACTGACGGTTGGGTACCACAGTGGGACTCTCTACGAGCTTAGGTTCGATACGTATACACCCTGTGTTCCTTACACACTATTATTACTGTCGAAAAAACGAATGAAGGCACTACTCACGGAGGACCTTCCGACAAACGGATCTCGATCATAACGGCTGCCTACCTTCTGGTGGCCAGGCCATTGCCAAAGTTGCAAATAAACTTCAATTGGGTTATTTATGACCTATTTCCTAGGTCACCTGATCCTCAAAGTCTGGGCTCAGCACCAGTGGACCGTGGCACGCCCACTGCGCACCACCGGGGTGCTGGCCTGAGGTTCGTCTACAGAGGTGTTGGGGATTAGGGAAGGTTCTGGTTTTAGGGATCAGGGTTTAAGGAGTTCGGGTTTTGGACTAGGGTTCAGGCTGGTTTAAGGATTAGGATTTAGAGTTACAAGGATGCTTCCAGCGAGGTCTGAGAGTTTAGCATTTGGTAAGTAGGTCTTCGCGCTTTCCGTCTACTACAGTGGCCTTAATGATTAGAATAGGGTGTTGGCACCCATCATACTGTATTCATGATAAGGAACCCCCAAAATAGTATTGGTAATTATTTAGGCCCCTACATTACACTATTGGATTGAAGCCTGCGCTTGCAGCCTCGAGTGTTGGATTCCCCGACGCACTGCAGAGACCTACTTGACAACTTCCTTGCCGAATTCATAAGGCCTATAACAACTAAAAAGTGTAGACTTCCAGCTCTTTCGGAGCTAATCTTCCCTGAACCTTAAACCCTAAACCCAAAAAGTCTAAAATCAATTTGTTTTTGCCCCAATACGGCAACAACTGTACAGCATCGGCCTGACTCGAGTCACAGACCTCCACTGCTGCACTTCACAGCTCTGCTTGGCAATGCTAAGCTATGGCTACAGACGGAAAACTGAGCCGTAACGAATCCTGATTAGCATATGTATATACATATATATACATACACATGCATACATGCATACATACATATATATATATACACACACATATGTTTGCTTTAAAAAAATATGTATACATATGTGCATCTTATGTGTATACATGTATATATATATACACATAGATGTACACATACACATATGATAATACACAACATCTGCCCATGCTCATATTTTTACATTGACGAATGGGGCCTGCAAAGTTCAGAGTGCAACGGTCGGCCGTGATGGCAGGCAGGTCGGCCGTGATGGCAGGCAGCGGGGCTCACTGTACACTGTAGGACTGCCCCGTTGTGAGCGCTCTCAGCACCAAAGCAACTGCAGCATTGAAACAGCTGGCTTCCTGTGTCTTCGTGTCGTTGTGCTCGAGACTGGTGAAACGAAGCGGTGAAAATCAAAGATCCAATTTTCTGCGCACCTAAACTCTAAACCCTCAATCCTGGTTTGAATTCGCAGCCCAGACTAACACCCTGGGCCCTGGACCGAAACTGTCGTAACGCGCTACTAAGCGGTATAGCCGATGATACGCTCTTCCTGACTTCGATCCCTTCCGGTGTCTGTATTCTTTCAGTGGCCCCGGTCCATCAATCTGTCCATCTACCGGTCTCTGCAAGTCCGTAATCGAAGCTGCACACAAGCAAGAGCGTATGCATATGTAAGTACATACATACACAACAAAATGGCATCTGAAACAGTCACACAACTAAGAATACTTAAGATACGCAAATTCAACCCGAATGCCCAGAAACCCCAATATTTTGCGTTTTATGCATGTATGCATAGCTGTAACACAGGGGCATCAAAGAAATATTCTCAGAAATAAGTTATGAGTTCGATTTTGGTATAGTTATATTAAGGCTATTAAGGAAGCCCCAGGAAAAAATACTGGTAATCGGTTAATGCCTTTTTATTGCCGCTGAGTACATATGTTTATAGGCAAGACAGCCAGAATGCATACGCACATTTTTATTGAGCCAAACGACGGGTAATGTAGAAATGAGGTATGAGCTAGCTGCATCTTGCACAAAATACACGTTTGCACTTACACTGATCTTTGCTGCATGATCCATGCTGGACGAAATCAATGCAAAAGCTCTTCGGCACTCGCTTTCGCGGCTCGGGAGCACAAGGCATTCCGGCAGCAGCCTGCTTGGCGATTCGCTCCCGGTTGCGTTCGAGCCGCTTGGCCTTGATGTACCTGTTCGCGGCTTCAAACAGATTTCATAGGATTTTACCTTTGATCCATCGAGTGCCCGTTCGTGTCGTGAAGAAAGGACTTCGCTTTCTCGACTTGACGATGGAAAAGGGTTCCAGCACATCAAATGCGGGAGTCTTCTTCATCCCTGAAAGAACGGTATCCAACCAGTTGCGAATGAATTGCACGAGGTTGTCGTTAATCATAACCACATGAAGCAAACCCTGCATGTCATACACAGACACGTGAAGTGCATTGGTGGCTAGATAGGCGTCAGGCTTCCAGAAGACTTGCCTGCCTCGAACAAGACGATTCTCATGCCACTCTCTTTCTTTATACGTGTCTATCTGTCGAGCGAAGTCGCCTTCCACACATTTGTGATTGCGGAGAGAATCTTTGCGTCAAGAGTTGTGAACCCGCCAGGGTCACGAAACATCTCCTCCGGGTGGTAGTCTGCTTCCATACATCGGAGAGCCATTCGAATGACTCGTCGGGACGGCTGGATGTGGCCACAACGGCCTCTCTGACACGTCCTGTACGTCTCTGGCTGCGGAAACTTCGGGAACACCACCTTTTCAGCCTCCTTCGGGGCTCGGGTCCTTCCTCTCTTCTCCTCCTCAGCTGTGCCTTCGTCCTTTTCCTTCTTGGACTTGGACATCTTCTTCAGCATGTTCAGCAAATCCTTTGTCGAGGTTTCGATGGACGATGAAGAAGAGCTCGACGAATCATGTTTTTTTTCTTCTTTTCCTTGTCTTTCTTAATCTTCTTCTTGTGATCACCGTCACTGTCATCATCACCGTCAGGGTCATCATCATCCGGTGGACCACCACCGCCATCGTAAATGCAACCCATTCCTGGGGGCGTAGAAATTCCATGCCCCGCATATTGTGAGGCATTGAGAGGCACAGAGGAAATTCTGCTGTTGCCGTAATTTCCGCCAGGCGACTTCTCAGCTCGGCGTTGTCGCGCTCCAGTCGTGACATTTTGCCAGTATGAAGTTGATGAATCTTCAGAAACTCTGTCATCTGAGATATAATATGGTTGAGCTGACCCAACATGGAATCGGCAGCAATCCGAGCTTGCGCCTTGGCAGCTAATTATCTTTCTGCATGATGCACAGCCTCGTTGACAGTTGTTTCGGCTTGGTGAAGCTTGAGCTTCACATCCATGGTTTCTCTGCGCATCTGTGGAACTTCCTCAGAATGTTTGTTATCCATGCTTTCGCAAGCTGCTTTCACTGCCTCTTCCTGATGTTGAAGATGGTTCTCGGCTTGACGAAACTCGAATCTGAGTCTTGATGTTTGAAACTGCCTCATGCTGAAGCCTGACAAACTGCTCCCTAAATTGTCCATTTCTCTTTGTTGCCGAATGCCTGGCTTCGGTTGCTGCGGCAACAGCCGGTCCTGTTTCATTGTGTACGAGGACCTGTTGGTTGAGGATGGGGTGCCAGGACTTCCTTGTGGTAGAAGATCGACACCTGTGCAATCTCATTGGGTGAGTAATGCAACGAAGCTGCATCTGCTGGCGACCCCGTTAGAGGTGCGAACGCAGGGGATGCTGCAGTGACGTAATCCCATTACCATTCGTTTTCTTGGGCCATCCATTCCTAGCAGTGCCAGCGACCTTTCAGTCAATGGTATGGAATTTCGCCCTCTCGGGGATTGAGGGCCAAATGATCCGTGCTATGTTCCTGAACGGACATAGCAGGAAGTGAAGGCGCCTCTTCGGTTGTCGAATGAGGTATAGGTATGCCTGCAGGGCGTACGGGAGCTGCTTCCATTGCGAACTTCTTCTACCTTGGTGAGACCTACGGCTGATAACGTACGTTTACAGGCAAGACAGCCAGAATGCACACGTAAATGTTTATTACGGGTATGAGGTATGAGCTAGCTACATCTTGCACAAAATACGGCAAAGAACCCGAATGATGGGAACAAGGTTTTGGTTCTGGGTTATGTTGATCATGTTTTAGAAAAAAGGTTCTATTAATTTCGGGCGGAACCTATGAAATAACCACTATAGGCCCTAACCTCCTAAGCCGCAACCCCAAACCTTAAACTTTACTTAAGGGCAGTTCTCTAAATCAGCGTCTCTTTTAAAGTCCTGTTTGCAAAGGTGCTGTACTATTTGGGGGACCCAAAAGGAAACGCTAATTGAGAGAACTAATATAGGGGCCTTGATAATTAGAATGAGGTCTTGGTGTACTAAAAGAATAACTCTAACAAGGAACCCCCAAAATAGTATAGGCAATTACCTGTGACTCTATATTACCCAGAGGAGCCCATGGATCCCGAAGGTTTCCCCCCTCATCCCAGCAGCTGCTTCTCGACGAAGGCCTACGCGAAGGATAGGGTTTAGGGTTTATCAAGGTAGGGGGTTTAGGGGGCTTTAGGGTCTTTTGGGGGGGCCTAAGGTTGCCTAAGGTTCAGGGCTTAGTTTAGGGTTTAGTAACTTAGGAGAGGGGACTTGATTCACAGGGCTTCGGTTCTATTTGCTTGGTAGAGTTTCAGGTTCAGCGCCCAGGGTCTACGGGTATAGGGTACGGGGCTGTCCGGGGACATTTGGCATGATGTGTATATTCTTCGGGTCCCTCCATTGGGATTTGGGGTCTTCATGGGAGTACCATCGCATTCCGAGGCGCCATCACAGTGTCACAGGCGGCATACAGCCGCAAGCTGGCAAAATCATCCTGCAAATGGCTGCAGTTATGCATCGGCGTTTTAGTTTTTCCAAGCAACAGGTTCCTATTCATCTGGGGTCCACGGTTTCTAGCTCAAGCTTTGCGCCAGCAAGAATCAAAGCCGGTTATGGTGCTACAGAGACGATCTGAGCCCTCAGGCAGCGGGGGTCCTTGGGCGTCCGCTGGAGGTTGACGATGACCAAACGGCCACCATCCTGCATTCTGGTCTTGCGATCGGCTCTCGTGAGCTTAGCAGCACTTGCTGCCATCACGACGCAGATGATAAAGATCATCTTTACTTGCTGGCCTTTACTGTATACGTGCAGTCTACAACCACATTTATGATATTATTGTCGGGATCATAGCACCTGGCAGTCGGCTCTCAACATACGCTTGAACAATCGCCAACATCATGCCATCTTCATAATTAGAATAGGGTTTGGGAGATCTTACAAATATTACTATAGTATATTGAGAAGGAGACCGAAGGAATAATACGTGTAGTTACCCAGGTTTCTATACAAGTCCTGTAAGCCCTTGTCAAAGCCATATACATCTACATGCACATACATATATTAATGCATCACCAGAAACCACAACTTGAGATCTTGGCGAAGGTGCCGGCTTGCTCTCCCGCGACGGCAAACACTCCTGGGCCCGGCTGGGTTTTCAGTTAAGGGGGTCGTCAAGCTTACACGCTGTTTTTTGCAAGGGCTGGAGTGTTTTTATGCGTTGCCACAAGGAAGTTCTGGGGATTTGCAAGGGCTGTTGAAAAGGGTCGAGGGTCTGGAGTGTCGGATTGGGTTGCGGCTTTGCGTAGGGCTTTAGGCGATGTGTCATATGGTCCTAGGGTTTGGCAATTTGGGATTAGGGACAGCAGGAGGGAGAGAGAGAGAGAGAGAACTCTAAGCCCGACATGCCCTGATCCACTATGCCCTTCTTGACCCTAAACCCTAAACCCCCCAAACCCTAAACCCCGAATCCTAAACCCTAATAGCACTAAACCCTAAACCCCCAAACCCTAAACTTCAATAGCACTAAACCCTAAACCCCCAAATCCTAAACCCTAATAGTACTACACCCTAAACCCTCAAACCCTAAACCCTAAACCCCCAAACCCTAAACCCCCAAACGCTAAACCCCCAAACCCTACGCCCTCAAACCCTACACCCTCAAACCCTAAACCCCCAAACCCCACACCCTCAAACCCTACACCCTCAACCCTTAAAGTGATCCTTATTGGAATGCTTCTAGGAATCCTTAACCCTAAACTCCCGAACCCTAAATCCCCAACCCTTAGACCCAAAAGCCCGGAAGGACCAAGGACCCAGTCCTCCGGAAGATCGCAGGCCGTGGGCACACTGAGGCTGCTCCCTGCAAGCTTTGGGGTTTACAGGGTTTTTTGGGCTTAGGGTTTAGAGGGTTTAGGGCTTAGGGTTTTAGGTAGGGTTTAGGGCTTAGGGTTTAGGGGTTCAGGTAGGGCTTAGAGCTTAGGGGTTTAGGTAGGGTTTATAAGGCTTAGGGCTTAGGGTTTACAGGGTTTAGGGTTTACAGGGTTTAGGGCTTTGGGCTTAGGGCTTATTGGGTTTTTAGGGTTTGTACGGTTTATAGGGTTTAGGGTAGACCCCAAAAAGTTGGAAACCGGATTGAGGACAAATAGTGCTGGGATTCGCCGTGACTGTACTCTGAAGGGTTGAGGCTTTGGGCTTCTTTTATAGGATTTATAATAGGGTTGTCCCAGGGCTCAGAACACCCAGCAGCGGGATCGCTCAGCCCCAGCACCGTGACTCTGCGAGTCGGTGCGATTTCCCTCGGCTCCCCAGCGTCGCCATTGGGCTGCTTCGGGGCCCGACTTCGCCCGCCTGGCATAGACGCGCTCGAGCGCGTAGATCTGCCACTCGGGCCCGGCTGAAGAGAGGACTCCAAGTCCCTTCAGACCGGCTCTTTTCTCTGGCGGCGCACCACGCTACGGCGCCACAGCAGAGAACCAAGCTGCTCAGTCAGCTTGGAATGGGACGAGGTGGAAAGAATCAAGCCCAGCCATGGGTTTCAGGTGGTGGCTACCGTGTCTGGCCGGGTGCTTATTCGCCTCAAGGCCAGAAGGAGGCGAAGTGGCCACCTTGGAGACCGGAAGGGACACGTGGGCAGGTCCCGGATTTTCCTTCGTACGCCTCGATTCGGCTTACAGACAAGCCCACCCGGCCCAACATGTCGGCAGATGGCAGTCTGGCCGCACCTGGCAGCGCTTCGACTACGGCGCCCATCCAAACAGCGCTGAACATTACACGCAAAGCGGAGAATCGTGTTCTACGTCTGCGTGGTGCCCAGCAAGAGGCAGGAGAGAAGATGAAGAACTACGAGCTGAAGCTCAAAGAAGCCCTCAAGCGAGAGAGGCTCCGATACGCCAAGGACCAGGAACGTCTGGAACGAGAGATTGCGGAAGCGGAGCTCGCGCAGGACGCCGCAAGACAAGGTCTTCGGGCTGCTTTCGTGAGCGAGCAGTCCCTGGCTGTTGGTGGCTACGACGTGGAGATGGCCGCCGACGCCGATGTGGACCAGCTTTTTGCGGCGTGGGCTCGGGAGGATCAAGTTGCCGCAGACGGCGTTTTGCGAAGGGCCCTTGCACCACCAGGTGCTGAAGCCGGCCGTGGAGGGCCCCCCCCCCATACACCCCACCACCTGCTGCAGTGGATCCATACTTGGCTACTATGTCGCCGGTGACCGCGCCTCCTGGACTTATGCCGAATCCAGGGACACCACAAGCCCCGTTAGCCCCGACAGCGGCCTCTACAGCGCTACCCGCCAGGGCAACACATGGGACCGCGGCCCCTCCACTGGCTCCTGTGGCCCTTGTGGATTCCGGTGCGCCGGCTGCGGCCCCAGCCTCGGATGGAGGCTTTGGTCCAAGCCCGACCCTAGAGACCGAGTGCATCGGCGACGGGCGTTGGAGCCCTTTGGCGGAGCCAGGGCAGCTGGGGAATCAGATGGTACGGCTGCAGATTGCGGCTTGAGCCTGGAGGCTGCTCAAGCCGCGATCGCAGCTGGTCGGTCAGTTCGCATCGTGGAAGACGACAACGACGACGAGCTCGCCGACACCCATGGGAACGAGGCTCTCAGCTAGCGGCTGCTCCCCCAGGAAAGGGATCACTGCGGCACTTCCCTGACCTGCCCTTCTCCGGACTGCATTTGGGAATGCATGTCTGCAGATGTGGCGGCGATGGCAGTGAACCACAGGGTTCCTATTCCTGGCTGGAGCAACCCGAGGTCAGTAGCAGTGATTCTGTACAGTGGGCTGTACAGTTTTTCTCTCTTCTGGCCGCCCCGTTTGCGAGTCCTGTTCCACCCCCTCCTCCTGGCTTTCGCTTTGGATTTCTTTATTTCATCCATCTCCGCAAGCATCCCCTGCCTTGTGTGCTGAGGTCGCAGGCCTCCCTGCTGGATTTATGCAGGTTTTTCCTTCAACACCCTCCACCGCCAGGCCTTGCTCTGCCACACGCCTTTGGCTCTAAGGCACGCCACAGCGAAGACTCTGCTCGGGGCATCTTTTGCAGCCCTTCCCCTTCTTCCATCCCTGCAGGGATCCGGGCACGAGTCTTCTTTTCACGATTCAGGCGCCCTTTGCTTCCACACAGGTGCCTGCCTGGCAGGGATTGGGGTGTTAGGGTAAGGGGCCTAAGAGAGGTATCGGTGGCTCTGGGACCTCCTCCTTGCCCGCCCCCTTCCCATGCTTTGCCTTGGCCGGTTTTTTTTCGAGACTTTACCCTATGTGTGTGACCCGGGGAATTTTGAATCGGCTTCCGACGGGTGGAGCCTGTCCCTAACCCAGGCCGCTGCTCCTTTTGACAGCTGCAATGCCCTCCTTTTCTACTGCGGCAGGGGCCAAAGAGAGACATCGGTGGCTCTGGGGTCTCCTCCTGTCAGCAGCTCCTTTCAAACCAGCCCCTCTTGTCGTCTTCTGATAGTTTTGTGGGGCGGCCACCTCGCTGCAGCCTTTCTGCTTGTCCTTGCCGCCCTGCACTTGCTGGCCCTCTGGCGACTTGTGCTTTTTGCGATACCTGGTGGGCGCTCTCCTTTGGTGAGGCTGTTTAGTGTACCGTGTGCCTCTGTCCCAGCCAGCCTGGCCCTGCCCTGGGGATACATTGGCAGCCCTAGCCACGCCGATAAGGCCACACAGCGGCAGAGGAGACCCAACCGTCGGCATACCTTTACCGCTCCCTTGTGGGTTAGGTTTCTGCTTTGGCTAGGGGTTTTGCCTATACAGGTCTGGGCCGTCCCACCTGAGCTTGCCTCCGCCCTCACCGAGGCCTATGCCGTGTTAACGCCCGATCCGGGCGAGCCCAACGTGGTTAACGGCGGAGCCACAAGCTCGAATCAAGGGGTAGGGCAAAGCACATTAAGCACACGTACGTGTGAAGCCTCTGGCCCAGAAGCACTGCCCCCCCCTAGGGATGATAGCCCTAAGCCCCCGTCTGAACCCCAGGTCTGTGCACCGGCTGATATGACGGCCCCAGAATACCGAGCCTCCGTGGAAGCCGATATTGCCTCAAAGGGTGCCTCCTGCTGCCTTCAAGCACAACGCGGACTATGTGTCCTCTCGCCTGGAGTCAAGGTCCCTGCGCGCGTCACGCTATGCCCCCCAGGCCATAGGTTGGTCACGACGGAGATCATCCTTGACCTCCCTGTTTCCTTAGAGACCTTTATCGATAAAATTTACGAAGCTGCGCCGGTGCCGCTTGACGCTTGTTGGAACAAACTTGTGCCCGCCACACCACAGCTGAGCGATAGTGCAGCCACTCTGCTTGTCGTCCCACACTGGTTCCAGCAGGCAGGCCTATCAGCCGTGCTTTTCGACGTCCGGGCCATGACAGGAAAGGTTTTTGCCGATGTGTTACCCCGACAGACAAGCCTGGAAGCAATACAAAGGGTCGCCGGCCCCACAGTCATTGAGCCTTTTGAGGTGTTTCTTGCAGGTTGTCTACAGCCACTCCAAAGGGGTCAAATTGTGCAGGTTGAGGAAGGTGATACGCTATGCTTTGCACCGTTGCGTCACCTGCCCTTGTGGGGCCCGCCGCTTTCAAGGTCCCTACACAGGCCCACACCATGGCTCAGCATCGACCCTATTCCCTCTACAGCCAGGGCTCTGTGTGTCCTCATCCTGCATGAGTCAGGCAAGTACCTGTTCAGCGACTTCGTGCAGTGTGACTGGCAGAATGCGCTGCGTGTGACACACTTCGTTGGAGTGGAAATGTCTGAGTCTCGACTTGTTTCGGCCGCTAGCCTGGCTTCCTACGTTTATCACGGGACCCACGTGCGGGGAGTTATCGCAGTCCTAGGACGCAGCTCCACCCGTGACCAGCAGAACAGGCCATTACCGGCGGTCTTTTTCCTTGATGGCCGGCCAGTTGGGCAAGACGTAAACTTTTGCGTCATGGACCGCTATTATGTTTCGCACGAATACCTTCGTGGCCGTGTGCAGTGTCAGCCGCCGCCTGGGCATAGGCTGGCTGTCATGGGTGGGCTTCTGCGAGACAACGGAATTGAGTTCCGCGGGGGTGAGGTTCTAACCTTAGCCTTCCTGCCCCAAG
Source organism: Symbiodinium necroappetens (assembly GCA_905231915.1). Lineage (NCBI taxonomy): Eukaryota > Dinophyceae > Suessiales > Symbiodiniaceae > Symbiodinium > Symbiodinium necroappetens. The sequence goes on from CAJNJA010029520.1 coordinate 14,470, forward strand.
ACGACGACCCCTTTGAAGCCCTGGAGTCGGAACCCGATGGGTCTGATGACCCCTTCGATTCGCCGCCTGGAGGCCCCTCAGACGACTCGACAAGATCTAGGTCCCGGCACCGCGGTGCTTCTCCCTCTAAGGCCAGCGCGGACAGCTCCTACCAGAGCCACCTCCCTCCTGTGGCCCCCTCAGATACATGCAATAGCACTCTCTGCACCGCCAAAAACGCTCTAGCCCACTCCCTGCCTGCGGCCGGAGCTCCTGTGTGGAGGGTGCTTTGCATGCGAGATGTGCCGCCGATTTTGGGTGTTTTTCTTTGGGGCCCTAAGGCCTGCACCTCCGTCTGCCCCCCAGTCCTCGCAGTCAAGCTTGGCGACACGCCCTCCCTGCAAGCCCGTGTTAGCGGCAGCAGCCATGGCGACGGGCCTGCGCGGTTGCCTGACATACGAGACCTCCATGACCGTTCCCCCACACGTTGGCAGCCGCCCGATTTGACGATTGCTGCCCCCGAGTTTGTTGACAACCCACCCGCACCGGTACCCCTGCGAGCCCTCTTTGTTGTGCTTTGTGAGGACTACCGACCTGAGGTCATTCCGCTAACATTCTGGCAACCAGTCGACTACTTCCTTGTCATTAGGGAAGTGCAGGCGCTACGATTACCAGATGTCAGGCGGTATTTTCCGCGACTGCTGGCCATCGAGCCCCAGCCCTGCCCGCACTTTGCTGTCCTGTTGGGGTTCACAGGGTTGCCAGGCCCCTTTTGCGATATAGTCTTCGACTGTCGGGCCGTGGGAGGCTATGTTTTTGCCGGACACGCCGACTCTGAGGCACACCGCAGCGAGCTTTTGGCAATTGCCGGTTTTGCCCATCGGGTCGATATAGACGTCTGGGTCCCTTCCGTGCGTGGCCCATTGCCGGACCACCAGCGTGCAGGGCTCTTTACGGGCTCCTTGGTGTCCCTGGCACCGCGCGGTATTGCACCCCCACGCCTAGCACCTTTAGCCGAAATGCGACGCAGACCCGACACTTGGAACGCTCGTGCTGAGGTCCCCTTTGCATCAGACCCTGGAGTGTGGTTGTTGACGGACGAAGGGCCGTCCTTCTACGCGATTCCCATCGGTGCCACGCGCATTCCAAGATCGCAGCTTGCAGCCGCACTCAGATACGATAGAGCGCGCCTTTTTACTGCTCCGCCCAGCCCGCAGATACGAAATTTCTGCTCCAGGGGCACCGCTGCATCGGCCGTTCTTGTGGCCTCCCAGAGGATTCTGCAGCCCCTTGACGCTGAGCCCAGCTCATGCATCGTCATTGTGGATCTACGGCCACTGCAGCTTGGCATTACCTGGGTGCTGGCGCCCAGTGGGCTCTTCTCCCTTGAAAACTTTGCGGATGACCTTGACTACCCCTGTCCTAGGGGTTTTCAGCTGATTGCAGAAGGTGCCCCGCGTGTCTTTTCAAGGCCCGGATGCGTATTAAGAGTCGTCGACGGCTCCCGCGTCACCGTTGCATGTGTACCGATCCCGCCAGGGACCGCTGTACAGGCACACAGATTTGCGCACTCGGACAGATCAGAAACAGACTCAGAAGAGTACTCCGATGGCATTTGGGAAACCAGCTCCAGCAACAGCCAGGCCAGTCAAAGGTGGAGGGGGCGAACACCCGCCTGCTGGCCCTCCCCCACCCCCGGGCCTCACGAGCCCCTGCATTACCCAACTGATGTCCTTATGGCCTTTGCGCTGTCCCTGGCACTCCGAGCTGCGTCCCCATGCGGACTTTTGTGCGTCATGCTGTCTGCTTCTCCTGTGTTATCTGCGGGTGTGGTCTTGCCCACTGAGGACGCCTTTGCCCGCCAAGCTGGCTCTTCGTCCTGTGCCGACTCATTTTGCGCCTGCCTGCTGCACCACTTTCTCTCCGCCAGTTTGCCAGTGATCCTTTACAAGCTCCTGTGTGAGCCGTGCTGTGCTGGGCCATCTGTTGATTTGGCCCTTGCATCTCTGCGTACTGCAACCAGGAACCTTGGGGTCGCTTGGCCGTTTTTCCCGGCCAACCTGGCAGCTCTTTTTGAGCCGGACCTCGATGAACCCAATGAGCCCGCCACGGCCAGGCCTGCTCGAGTGTCCTTCGCGGTGCTTATTCCCAACTATCCACCAGAGTTGGGACAGGTCGACCTTGAGTTACCTTGCACGCCGGATGAAGCAATTGAGGCCATCCAAGCTGTTCGCTCCACCGCGTCATATATCCGTTTCCCCTTTCTTACCCCTGCATCACCACAGTCTGTGGTAGGACACGCAGTTGTCCTTGCAGCCCCGAGATGGGCGCCAATGACTATGACGGTCCTGATCAACACGTCTGACATTGATGGCCGTGTCTTTGCCTGCCATGCCCCCGATTACGCCGACTGTGAAGTCCTTATCGCGTTGGCTGATCTACCACCACAAGGGGATTACCACATCTTTGCTGGGGACGACGACCAGCCCCTGGACGACGGTGTGCAGGCACATCTTTTCCCGGGCATCCAGATTTCTTTTATCTTTGCCGACCAGCAACCTGTAGTAGGTCTGCCCTTTGCGCGGACCCTACTGCTGCCAGATGCTTGGAGCCACGACACACCCTTCCCCCAGGTTGCCATCGATCATGCCTATTGCGTCGTGCATGAGAACCGTTTTGTTCTCCATATCGAAAACTATAGGAACCCCTTTCGGTTCAGAATCAACCTGGCACGCAGGATCGGAGTCGATGATAGGAGACTCAGCATCTGTCATGCCCGCAGAGCCCCCGATAACATAGCTGTCGAGGGGGTTCGGTGCCGAACACTTTTGGCTGCCTGCTGCCATAGTCAGTCAGACTTAGGGCACGAGCCGGAGGGCTTTTTCCTCGATCTGCGGCCGATCCAGGAAGGCTTTGCTTTCATGCTCCTGCAGGGGGGAAGCCCCGACCTCAGCAGCCTTGGTCGCATTTTTCAGGCCGATGCGCCACACGGGTGGGCGCCGCGCTTCAGCAGCGAGCATCATCCCGACGGCCGCCCAACCTTTGAAGCGGGCTCGATTATTACTGTCGATTATGTGCCCACTCCTGCCCCTGCCGAAGCACCTTCGGACATGTATGATGCAACACAAGGGGACACCGACGCTGCGCATCGTGGCGCGACAAGCGCACAGAGTTCTGCAAACGCGCCCAGTGTTACACCTGGGCAAGGGGCGCAAGAGAGCGAGGGGGCGCCGCGCAACATCGGGGAGGATGATGCCAGGCGTGCACACCCTGGAAGCTCCGCAGCTATGGACCCTGGCGTGCCTGGTGTTTTCCTGGTTCTTGCACAGGACTACACCACTGAACTTATTGAAGCACGGATACCCGTGGATACCCAACCGGCCGTTGCGCTCCTGTTTGTGTCCCAGGCCCGCAACCGCCGGGACCATGAGAGATTCCCCATTTTGTGTGCGGTTGAGCCTCAGCCACTTGGTGCACAAGCGCTCCTTCTGGCCCTACCATTGTGGGCGCCCGACGGAGCCATAGTCGCCTTTGACCTCACTGGGGTCGATGGGAGGCTGTTCGCATTGCAGATCGGGCGCCGGGCCACCCGTGCTGGGCTCCTACAAGCGGCGGAGTTACCTGATAACCCACGCTTTGATGTGTTTGTTGGCACGATGCCATGGGCGATTCCCCCCACTACGCCCGTCGATATCAAACACGGAGACCTTGTCCAGATCACTTTTGCTGGCCGAGGCCCATCCATTGTCTCCTCCTTTGCTGACATGTTGCGGTCCGATCGCGGATGGAACCCGGATCTTACTTTCATCCGGGCCTTCTCGGGTTGGAACCTTGATGATACCTGGGTTCTGAATGAGGACCGCCCTTTCCTGCTCCATGTTTCAGGGGCAAGGCGAAGATACGTGCGCCAGGACCTCGCTTTCCGTCTTCGCATTCCGGTCGATGAGCTCATCCTATGTCCTCCCCAACCCCGTGTTGTCGATTTTTCTCACCGTGGTTGGGTGACCTGCAGTGTTCTGTTTGCAGCAGGTACCGCTAATGGTCGGCATTACGCGGCGGCCAGGGACCCGATTTGCTTCACCGACCTGCGGCCTATACTGAGAGGCCTTGGTGTTGTCACGTGCCACGACGGCTGCCTTGACCTCCAAGGTCTCTACACCCGTGCCAATGCCCGCTGTCCACAGGGGTTTTGCACCCACATCTGGTACGGTCAGCAGGAGGTCGACGTTTCCAGCCCTGACTTGCATGTCGAGGACGGCGCTGTGATTACCGTCGCATTTTTGCCAGTACAGCCTCAGGACACAGCCGGAGAGTATGGGCCCCCGGATGATAGCTTCGGCCCACCCCACAATAATACGCCTCCGGACCAGGGCCCGGATGGTGGCGCAAGTGCTGGTCCGGGGCCTACCCCAGCAACACCTCCCAGCCCCGATGCCGGGACTGGCAGCTCATGTTCGTCATCCCCTGCTGATGCCCCCGCGCACTACCAAGTGGCTGCCAGCATCCGCTGCTGTATCGCCGACGAGCTATGTTCTAGGCTCATCGGCCGACCACCAAGAGGCTTTTGGGATCGGGACAACATGTGCAGGCTTGCTCTCACCAGTCACCATGTCCTTCTCGAGGGCAAGCAAGCCCGCACCTTTGCGGCCCCAGTCCCCCAATGGCACTTTGGATTAGTGTGCTGTCTTTGCCGTTTGCACGGGAGCTACACTATTCTGCTGTCATGCCTCGCAAGCTCGTTCCTATGTGCCGTCTGCGCATACATCTGCAACTTTGCTGCCGGCCTTACCATTCGACTGGCCGTGCGGGCCGTCCGGTTTGCTGCCCGTTGGTTGGGGAGGCCGGCTATTGTATGCCTGGCGCTGGGGCACTTAGCCATCCCTACTGATGGGATGCAGCTTGCCGTTGTTCGGGATGCCCCCTCTTCCTGGAGGCCGGCCTTGTCTGATGCCCATCCTGTCCACCTGCATTGTGCCGATGGTGCCTTACCGACCAGCCGACCTCTGCCCACCCCCCTGCGCTCCCTGCTTAAGGCGGAAATGCCCCTGCCCCGCCTGGTGCCAGCCTTATACGGCTCCACTGCCGAAGAGCAGCAGCTCCCCATGCTCACCGACCTAGGGGTGCTGGAGACCCTGCTTGAAAAGAGTCGTCGCGACAGCAGCGACTACCCACTATATCTAGCCGCTACCCTCCTTGAGACTCTGGTCGAATATTGTGCCGACAGCTTGAAGACCTCTGCTGACGCGAATGCCGGCCCTGCCGTCACACGGCCCCTTGTTCTTTCGCTGGACTCTGTCGTGCCCTACGTGCCTCCCAATATCCCTCCGGTTCCGCCCACGCCGCTTCTGCTTGGGAGTATGATCCGTCGGCTTTCTACGTCCCCCCAGCCTTTGGTGTTAGGTGGTACGCCAATGGGATTTACGGGCGAGCAAGTTTCTCTGTTTCTTCAGCCTGCCGTCCGTTTTGGAACCTTGAGCGACCTGCTTGGGGCTCTTCCGCCTCAGCAAGCCCAAATGCTACGCGCATCGATGCCTGCACCTAGCAAGGAGCGGGGTCTACTGTGATATGTCGATGGTTCCTACACGCCAGCCACGCACTTGGGCGGCGTTATGCTCGGATGGGCCTGTATATTCTTTGATGGAAGTCTGTCGTGCATCAGCATTGTGTCTGGGCCTGCTCCACCTTGGTTCCTCGATCTCGGTGTTGCCCCTTCTGCTTTTGTGGCCGAATGTATTGCCCTTACTGTGGCTACATGGGTAGGCTGCACAGCTTTCTATGGGCAGCAGCTCCTCTTCCTTTCCGACTGCCAATCTGCCATCCGGGTTGCTGCGGGCGAGGTCTCCTCCTATGCTAGTGATGTCGCCCTCGTCCTTCGTAGGACGGCGGCCTGCTTTGAAGCTCTCCAGGGGCATCCCCTTGCCTTTGACTATGTGCCAGGGCACCAGGGGCTTTTTGGCAACGAGGTCGCCGATGCTGCAGCCAAACTTGCCTCACGCGGCCGCCCCGTGGGTCAACTAACCTGGGAGGAAACTGGCGGTTCGCACCCTCTTGACTGGTGGTCTGCGGGGGCTCCGCGTGTCGAGTGGTGCGGCGTTGCAGCGAGAGCCCTTCTTGGGGATCCAGCCATGCCCCCGCTCGGCAGCTCTTGTGGGGATGACCGAGACGACTTGGGCATGACGCCTCAGCAAATGCTCGCCCCTTTTTGCCCGCACAAGCCTATTGTTTTCTCTCCGGAAGGAACCGGTAGTGGTGCGCTCGGCTTTTGCATAGCCACATACAACGTGCTCTCCCTCAGTGGACAGGCTTTTGCCGATCGGGACCCGGCCGGACTAGCCTTCTCTGCAGGGCGCCCTGCCCTGTTGGCGGCCAGCTTGGATAAGGCCGGCGTCCAGGTGGCCGCCATTCAAGAGGCACGTACGGAGGCCGGTTTCCTGCGTACATCAGGATTTTTGCGCTTCTCTTCCGGTGGAGAAGTTGGCTGCCTTGGCGTCGAGCTCTGGTTTAAAGAGGGTTTTTCCCTGCTGCGCGGTGGTGACACAAACCAATATGCTGTCACACTTTGCCGGGAAGCCTTTTCTACAGCCCACAGTGACAGCCGACGCCTTATCCTGCACTTCCACAGCGTACCGCTGCGGCTTTGCTTTGTGTCTTTACACGCCCCCCACCGCGGGACAGAGGCCGACAAGTTACATGGCTGGTGGGAGCAGACGATCGCCTTGCTGAAACACGCAGCGACTCGAGCCCCGCTAGTCCTTGGAGGGGACTTTAATGCGGCCGTGGGCTCCCAGTGCTGCAGCCGGATCGGGGATTGCTGGCCAGAGGAGCAGGATGTGGCAGGCACTTTCCTCGCTGAACTTGTGACTACTTGCAGCTGCTGGCTGCCCTCAACCTGGAGCCATTTCCATTCAGGGCAGTCATGGACTTATGTGCAAAAGCGCAACAACGCGCTGCAGCGTCCTGACTTTGTCTGTCTACCCGACTGCTGGGAGAATGCGTGTGTGTCATCATGGGTCGACCCTGAGATCCATGTTGGACAGCCATACATTGATCACCTTGCGGCTGTGGTCCGTGTGTCTGCTAGGCTCCGACTCACTGGCACTTGCCTTGGAGCCAAGAAGCCGGCCCGAATTGATGCCCGTGCCCTGGTCGATCGCCAAAACCGCCCGAAGCTGCAAGCTATTGTGGACAAGGCACCGCGTGCCCCATGGAGTGCTTCTGCGGATGCCCACGCGGCCCAGCTTGTTGGTTACTTGCAGGAGGCTCTTGCTGAGGCCTTCCCGAAACCCAAGCAGCGAAAGCGCAAGGACTATCTCACCGACCACACATGGGCACTTTACGCGCAGGCTGCTACTCTCCGCCATCGTTGTGCCAAGCTCCGGGCCCACACGCAACGCCACCTCCTTGTTGCTGCCTTCCGCGCCTGGTCGACTCGCGGCGTTGAGGCTTTTGAACGGGCCCTCGCTTCACCTTGGGCCCTTGAAGCCTCGCTACAAGGCCAGCGGCACAGAGATGCACTCCGGGCCCTGTCCAAGCAACTTAAGCATGCTTGCCGAACCGACAGGGCGCGATACTTGTCAAGCCTCGCTGATGAGGTGCAGGCCAATACCCCAGGATCATTCCAGGCGTTGAACCGGCTTCTTAGTCTTAAGCAAAAGAAGCCTTTTGCGCCGGAAGTGCTCCCGGAGGTCCTTGATGCGGACGGCCGGGCTTGCGAAACCCCAGCCGAGGCTATGCACCGGTGGCGAACCTATTTTGGGGATATGGAGGCCGGGGTGCAGAGAGATGCCGATGGGGTCCACCAGGCCGTGGCTGCCCGCCACGGTCTTGCTTGGCCCTTGCCTGCCGACATCACTGAGATACCGGGGCCCGCTGAGTTGTGCAGGGCCATGGCGCGCACACAACTCAATAAGGCCAGCGGCCCCGATGGCCTCCCCGGTGAAGCCTTCAAAGCCCTACCTGCGTCCCTCTCCTCTCTGGTCCTGCCCTTAGTCCTTAAATTGGGTCTCTTGGGCGAAGAGGGTGCCGGCCTGAAGGGTGCTCTTCTGACCTCGTTATACAAGTTCAAGGGTGCGCGAAACCTCTGCACTTCGTACAGGGCGATTATGCTTCTGCCGACCTTAACCAAAGTTATCCACCGCTCCTTTCGCCCCCGTCTGTACGAGCATGTTGTGACGCATGCCCCCCCCCTGCTGCTAGGTGGGCGCAAAGGGGCATCGGCGGTTTTTGGGAGCCACCTAACCCGGGCTTTTGTGCAGTGGTGCTCGGTGCACAAGCAGCCCGCATGCATCCTGTACGCAGACGTTGCTTCTGCCTATTATAATTCCGTGCGCGATCTCACAGCCCAACGCCTGGATGTGGACGGGCGCCCTGTTGACTCTCTTGCCGTGGCAAACCTTCCCGCTGATGTCAATGTGGCGGACGCATTAGCCTCAGGAAGCGCCTTTCGCTCCGATGGGGCGTCACCATGGCTTGAATCACTGGCCGCTGAAATGCACCGCGGGTCTTCCACATTCCCGTGGTCACCCATCGTGGCTCGAGGCCTGGATCATCGCTCGCTGACATTATGTACAGCGCTGGAGTCGGCTGCATTCTTGCGAAACGTGATGCCCTTCGCACTGCTGACCCCACTGCGGGCCGAGTTCCCCGCATCCCATGGGACGGCCGACGGGACATCTCTCCCGCTGATGCCCCCACGCAATGGCCAAGTCTGAGTGAGGTTATCTGGGCGGATGGCCTTGCTGAGTTCTTCCTGCTCTCTGACTCAGCCCGTGCTGCACACCAGGTTGGTCTAGAGTCTAGAGGCTTCATTCTTGGACGAGGCCTTTGGCAGCCACGGGTACACATTGACCTACGGCACCTCCAAGACCGCTGCCATGGTTCTGCTCGGCGGCCGTGGGTCTAAGGCTGCTAAGCGGGCCCTTTTCGGGCGCGCTGGTGTGATCGCGGTTGTGCGGGAGCACCACCCCACGGCCTCTCTTCCTTTGGTGGCCCAGTACAAGCACCTTGGGGTTATGGTCGGTACGTCTTTCCTTACCGAACTTCGAGCCAGGTGTGCCTCTGCATGGGCTGCTTATCGTCAAGGGCGTGTGCGGGCCTACCGGTGCCGTCGTATTTCTGTTGCCCGAAGGGGAGCACTCCTTCGTGCCATGGTGCTCCCGAGACTCCTCTTCGGGGCCGGTGCGTGGCCGTCCTTGCGACAAGGAGAACGCACTTTATTCCACAGAACTCTGGTCTCCATGTACCGGCAGACCCTGTGCATCCCTCGGACCGAAGATCAACACGTCACAGGGGCCACTATGTGCGCTCTGCTGCACCTGCCAGACCCCACTACGGTGCTCCGGGTTGAGCGCCTTCGCTATTTGCGCCAGATGGTTCAAGCCGCGCCTGATGCTTTGTGGGCCCTCGTGAGGTCCAGCCCCTCTTTTCTAGCCGAAATCAGGGAAGCCGTTGATTGGTTGTACCGTAGGCTGTCAGCTACCATCCCCCTTGGGGACCCTGCAAGCGACTGGCACGCTTGGACGGCTATCATGTGCCGAACACCCGGACATTTTCGTGGCTGGATTAAGCGTGCCGCTGCACTCGAGTCCCTTCGGCTAACCTCTCATGCCGCCCTTCAAGCTTGTCATCGCTTTCTCTCTCATTTCTGCCGTGAGGGCGAGGCCCTTTGTTTGGAGCGACAGCGTCCTACCGAGGCCTGCTTACTGTGCCGCAAGGCCTTTGCTGACCGCGTGTCCTGGGCCTGTCACGCCAGTAAGGTGCACGGGTACCGTACCCGTGCTACCGAGACGACCCGGGGGTGCCAGCAGGCTTGGTGCAGTGGTTGCGGCAAGCTCTTCGCCAATGCCAATCGAATGAAGAGGCATGTGTTTGTCACCCCAGCGTGTCAGGTGGCCTGGGGGTCTTTTGTGCCTGCTGAGGGGGTTTCGCTGTCGCCGCTCCACCCCACTGCGCCTCCCCTCAGGCTCCAGGGTCGGCTTGCTCCGTTGGAATTGCGAGCCGACCCTGAAGAGCCCGACTGCCATCCTGGACTTTTGGCCGCACTCTTGGAGCTAGATGCCGGTGATGAGTCAGTCGCCTGGGAAGCTGTGGTCGATTTCGTTGCCCCCCTCGAACACCTACGGTGCACGGTCCGTGCTTGGCGCGCCCACGCCAACGCACAGCCTTTCGCCTCTGAGGTGGCTACCAACCTTCTACTACTTCTCGATCCCGATCTATGCTGCGACTCCTTTCCGCAGCCACGCCCCAAGCCAGCTGTTGTGGACTTTCTGGCCCCTTTCCCCCCGCTGCGGGGCTTGGCCTTGCCCGTTGCTCTAACAGGTGCTCTGTCCTTTTGGGACATCGACCCTCCACCTTTGCCTAGCTTCGTGTATCCCTTTGATGGCAGCGCTCCTTTGGCCGCTGCCTCTCGTCACGTTGCTTGGCTGGAGGCGACCACCGATGTCGTCCTCCAAGCGGTACAGATGTCCCTCGAACACCCTGTTAGCATTCGGGCACCACCTGCTGCGCTCCGCTGCCTCGAGCCATTGACTTCATGGCTGCGAGACGGGGGCTTTCTTTTGACGGCTGACGGCATCGCGTCTATTTATCGCTGAAGCCTCGCCGCTGTTCGCGTTTCACCAGAATTCAGTTTGCTAGAGGTGCGTCGTACTTCGACCCAAACCTGCCGGAAGAAGAAGAAGAAGGGTTGTCCCAACCAGGCTTGGGCTTTCTATTTGGGATTGGGTCTACAATGTGTAGGCTGCAGAATTCAAGAGCTTCAAAACACGAAACTCGGGAAAAACTGACAAATCCTAAACCCTAAACCCTATAGACCCTATCTATGTAAACCGTAGCAGAGCTTTGGGGAATTGACGCCTTCATCTGGATTCTTGTTACCGGACTTTTATCCTAAGCTACCATAGTAGGGATCTACAGTCAAAAAATATGGTGTCTGTGCTATGGTAACTGAAATGAAATCCCCTAACAAGAGCCCTGTCAGACGCCGTTAGTGCTGTGGGCCAGGTCTTGAGTTTCAGAGCTTTTGGATGCGCTGGCCCTTCTCGCTCAGAAGCCAAGGGCTTACGGGGAGGTTCATGGGTAGTTATAATTAGGGCTCCTTTAAGGAATCTATAGGGTTTCGGGTTTAGGGTTAAGGGGTAGTTATAAGCAGGGTTATAAGTAGGGTAACTGTAATATTAGGGGACTTATAACTCCGTTTATAACTGGACATGTTCAGGGTGTGTAGGATCTGAGCCGTGAAGTGTAGTATCACCACAAAACCTATGCACGAAACGCTGGCACTAAGCCACAGCCAAAATCCCCTCTGCGCATGCGATGCATGCCTAGGACGACCACCAGGTCTGCTTTCAGGCAATGAACCTTGTTGCTGGATGGAGCACAATTTATACAGGGTTTAGGGCTGAGGATTTCAGGACTGCGGTGTGGGGCTTGAGGTCAGGAGATTCAGCTTAAGGCTGAAGATTTCAAAGTTCGGGCAACGGACAGGGCTATAACGGCGAAGGCGGTGTAGGGCTTCAGGTGCTTGTTTGGTATTCGGTGTTTCCCGGGCTCGGAATCAATTGCAATGTCGCCACGTTGACTTTTCAAGAAGACAATGGGGCATTCACAGGTCAACGAATGGTGCTTAGTATGACCCTGTAACTGAAACTTAACACTGACTACTTGATGCCATTCCAAGGGGCTCTCGCCTCTAACCCTAAACCCCTAAACCTAAGGATCGTAGGTGAGGCCTTGCTTCAGTTATCAAACCGAGGCAATTATAAATACATAAAAATAAATAAATAAACAAATAAATAAATAAATAAGACCTAGCTTGGGCATAGCTGTTGCTGTTGCTGCTGCCGTCATTGTTTTCGTTGTGGTTCTTCGACCTTAACGGAGCCATTATAGAAACCCTTAAAGTGGCCCTTATAGGAATGCTTATAGGAACCCTTAATCCTAAACCCCTAAATCCTACACCCCTAAACCCCTAAACCCCTAGACCCTCGAACCCCTAGACCCTCAGCCCCTAAACCCTTTACCCCGAAACCCCTAAAAACCCTAAACCCCTAAACCCCCAGAATCCCTAAAAACCTAACAACCCTCAACCCCTAAACCCTACACCCTTATACCCCTAAACCCGCAAAAACCCTAAACCCCTAAACCCCTAAAACCCTAAACCCGTAAACTTTAAACCCCAAGCCCCCTAAACCCTTTTAGGAAGCCTTGAAGCCAGAGGAAGCTAAGGAGCCCAGGTTCGATCATAGGCGGCCTCCATCGAGGGCACTTGCTCCACGGTGTTCCCGAAGTTCACAATCCTAGGCTCCGGCGCTTGGGGTTTAGGGGTTTAGGGTTTAGGGTTCACAATCCCAGGCTCCGGCTGTTTTGGGTGTTTTAGGGGTTTGGGGTGCCAGGGTCTTTTTGGGGTTCAAGCTTTTGGGTTTGGGTGTTCGGGTTCCGGGTTCAGGGACTAATGCAGGGGCCTGAATATTTAGAATAGGGTTGTGGTGGGGTATATTACGGTATATTGTACTAGACTTAGAATTAGGAACCCCCCCCAAAAATAGTACAGGTAATTATTTGGGGCCCTATACTAGGGTTTTGGGTACAGTCTTCGGCTCAGGCTTCAGGGTCTCACGGCTTCGAGGTTTGTGGCTTCAGGTCTAGACTCTGTACTCGAACATGATTTCGTTGGCTTTCGGCAATTTTTGAGTTAAAAAGTTACCACAATAGGGCTCTATAGGGATCTATAGTAAATAGTTAATATGGGTATGGAGCTTCAAGGCTGTTTGGCTTCTAGGATGTTTTTTCGAACACACCTTTGTTTTTCCGATCTACCGGGTTTTGGGTTTAGGGCTATTCGGCCCTCAGTTTTACAACCCATGAGCCCTAGATCAGCCCTAAACCCTAACCCCTAAGCCCTAAACCCCAAACCCTAAGCCCGGAACCCTAACCCGAAAGCCCTAAACCCATGAGCCCTCTAAAGCCCGTGGCTTCAAAGGCAGACACCCGGTGACCTCGCGGCCCTCACGCCACAAGTCTCAGGATCCGATGTTTAGGACGTTTGGGGTCTCGGGTTTAAAAGTTTAGGGTTTATAAGATTTTAGGGTTTAGGGTTTGGGGTCCTCTAGGGCGATCGGCTTTCTGGTGACGAGCTCGGCTCTGATGGTTTGGGGAGGGCTTCGGGCGAAGGGTCAAGGGCTTCGGGCATAGGTCTTAGTATTCAGACTGAAGGTTGCATGCCTCCATCGGGTTTAGGGTTTAGGGTTTCGGGTTTTGGGGTTTAGGGTTTGGGGTTTAGCGTTTAGGGGTTTAGGGTTATTCGTATGGAGAGTTGGTGGGCTCTGAGAGGAATGACAGGCTTTTGTGGCTCCTTCTTCCCATCTGTAGCGGTGCAAGACCCAGACATCCCCGGGCACATTTGGATATTCTGCGCTTTTGGCATGCTAGACCCAAACCCCAAAAATCTAAAACCGTGTGGCCCAGACTTGGCCACCGAGGCTGTTTGGGTTTAGGGTTTAGGGTTTAGGGCCGCACCAGCAGCCTGTGGCTGAAAGTGCCCCAGTGAACCTAAGACATTCAATAAACAACGATGCCTTCTTCAATCAGGTTTAGAACTGCTCGCTCTTCTTCAAAACATGGCCCACAGTGAATCCAGACTTGAGGAGTATGGTCGTAATTTCTGCCATTCTTAAGGGGACACAATTTTCCATGCTCGAAATTAGACATAAACCTCTTGCACCCTAAACCCCAAACCCAACTGAAGGAAAACAAGAATTAGCCACGCCCTAAACCCTAAACCCTAAATCCTAGACCCTAAGCCCTAAACCTAAACCCGAAACCTAAACCCTAAACCCTAAACTCTTTGAGCTCAACTCCTCCCGAGGTTCGTGTCCCGCAGTGGGCCACCGCACTCTTCGCAGCGCCTCGAGCTATAGGGGGTGGGGTGAACTGCGGCTCTAAACCCTAAACCCCCAAAAACCCCAGGTCTTTTACCCTAAACCCTACGTAAACCCAAGTAAATCCTAAACCCCTAAACCCATACACCCCCAATCCCTGAACCCCTCAATCCCTCAGTCACCTAAACCCTAAACCCTAAAACCTACCCAAAAGGCTCCTTTGTAGTTCCTTTTTGTGGTTCATAAGTTAGGATCCTATACGCTAACCCCAAAAAGGAACTACTATGGAGCCTATGGGTAATAACAAACAAATAACAAACCCTCAGCCCTTCACTCTGGAATCCCCCGCCAACCAAAACCACAGAAAGCCAAAACATCCCACGGCGGATTACTGGGCGCTCACCCATCTTAGGGTTTAGGGTTTAGGGTTTACAGTAGCGATTCGGATCGTGGACTAGCAGTGTAGTAGGACTGGACGCAATGCTTCACCGGCAGATATGCCAGGGTGGGGTAGTGTAGTTCAGAAGTCGAAGAACTCAAAATGCTTGACCATCAGAGATCGTCCTGAAGACCTTGCCTACAAGCACTTCGCTCGTCTCTGCAGCCATACGACAAATGTCGGGTGTCTAATATTTGCAGGTTCATTCTAGAGGTCGCTAGAATAAGTAACGAACCTTGCCTGCTTCTAAGATTCTAAACCCCCAAACCCTGAACCCCTAAACCCGTAAACCCCTAAACCCTAAACTCCTAAACCCTAAACCCTCATCCCCTGAACCCTAAACCCCGAAACCCAAAACATCCTAAACCCCTAAACCCCTAAACCCTAGGGCCGTGGCCTTCCCGTCTCATGGTCGAAGAGGCTCGTCGCGGTGCGCACCACGAAGTCTCTTTCGAACCTGCCCAAGGGTTTAGGTTTGAGGGTCCCTTACAAGGGACCCTTTATTTATGGCAAAACTTTATGGTATAGGGTCTAGGGTTTGGGTTTTAGGGCAAGGTCTAGGAACCACAAACTGAGATCACCCCTCGCGAAAAAAAAATGACGTGGTTGGGCCCTAGAGCATCTCGCACTCGCATCCACGGCCACGGGTAGAAGCACAGGGGTGCACAGTTATGAAGCATGGCGAGCCTGCTGCCGCACTTGCCGCACTCCTCCTGCTTTGCTAGCATGCACAGAGACCGCTGAATCAATGCACTTCGTGGACACACACACAAGAAAGCATTGGGGCTTTAATTCCGCGTGTCTTAAGCTCCCTGCTGTCCTCCAAGCTGTTGCCGTGTAGCTCGGCCAAGCACTCTGATGGCAGCCCTGCCTTTCAGATCATGCACAAACATGCCCACATCATCATCGGTGGTTGTTAGCTGATCAACCTCAACCTCCGGCATTGAGCTGCCGCAGTGGTGGGTTATGCTCCTTAGATACTACACAGCTTCCAAACTCCTCTTCCATCATATCGTTATACCCGGTAGCTACCGCAACTCGATGCAGATCTGCGGAAGCATGCCCGGCCTTCTTGTGCAAGCCGTCCACGTTTGTGGTTGCGACGAAGGCCACCAAACCTGCCTTCAGCAGCCGCGCTATGCCGCGATGGGCTTCGGTTGGTTCCAGACCTGTGGCCGGACAGTACTAGTTGGACAATGGCTGAGACTCCATTCGTGCGGCTTCAAGCTGAATAGACTGGTATTTTTATTAAAGATTTCATGCTAGGTGAACCAAAACCTTCTTCCAGAAACAAGCAACCCAGATTTTGGTGCGCAGCTGCTTCAAGTTAAATCAGTCTTACACGGTCCACAACCCAGTATGTAGACCCTGAACCCATCGCACCTACTTCGGAGTAGGTGGGATAGAAGTCGGATAGAAGTCTTATATTGCTCCGTACTACCATTAGACACAAGTCCTAAACCAGTATGAAGCCACAATAACCCTACTAAACCCTAAACCCTAAACCTCCAAACCTTAAACCCTAAACCCTACAGACCTAGAGCCCAGAACGGAAATCTCAAAAAAAGATCCGTTAAGGCAACAGCCAAGGGTCTCCCGGACTACAGGGAACAGGAGTCTGGGGTATAAGGGCTTTAGGGCCTTGAGGGTTTAGGGTTTAGGGGTTTAGGGTATAAGGGTTTTAGGGTTTAGGGTACAAGGGTTTTAGGGTTTCAGGGTTTAGGGCCTCCGAAAGCTACATAAAGTAACCCAGAGGAATTATGTAGAACTACCTATAGTCATAGTCTCCATTGTAGTTCCTTTTTGGGGATACCTTTTTAGGATCCTTAATTAAAAAAAACTGGTTAAACCAAAAAAAAGGAACTACAATGGAGACTATAGGTAGTATCTAGTAACGGTTTGGGCATCTAGATCAAGCTCCACTGAAATTAAGGACCCCCCCATGGAATGACACTAGCTGTCACAGCTTTAGGAATTCATTGCAGCTTAGGGTTTAGGGTTTAGGGTTCGGACACCTAAAGGAATAAATAGCATTGGGAACTAGTCCCACTGGCATGTCAAAGCCAAACCTCGAGCCCTAAACCCCCAAACCCGTAAACCCCTAAACCCGCAAACCCCTAAAACCCCATAAACCCAAAACCCAAAACCCTCAACCCGAATCCCCTAGAGCCTGATGCCTAATCTCCAATCCCTAAGCCCTAAGCGCAACCCTGATGCCGAAACCCCTCTCCCTCTTCCCTGAACCCTGCAATCCCTGAAACCCCTAAGCCCGAAACCCTGATCCCTAAACC
>CAJNJA010029531.1:0-11370 GCA_905231915.1 Symbiodinium necroappetens
GGGGGGGGGCGGCTTTTTGGTAGCATTCGGGCCGTGTCGGCTTTCCCTGTAGCTTGGTTGAACTTTACAGTGTCTTCATGGCTTTATCACGTTTAGGACTTTGGGATTAGCCTTTTTTATATTAGGGGTACCAGAAGTTATAGTTTTCGCAAGGTAGTAAAGAGCAATCCAGGTGGTGTTTGGCAATACTTACCATACTATACCCCGAAACCCCGTTTCATGAATGCTGAAACGGCGCAGATTAATATGTGGGCCTGCATAATGAGAATAGGATTTTTGGATCCAATAGTTTTTTATGTTTATAGGGACTCTCAAGGGCTGTTGTGACGGCTGCTGCAGCACATGCTATGGCTAACCCCCTTAAACCCGCAAACCCCAAACCCCAAAACCTCCGCCTAAACCCTATGTAATTAGCCCCAAACCCCCTATAAACCCTAAACCTTAAACCCTTAACGCTAGCCCCTTATAAACCCCGTACCCCCCAAACTGCCCTGCTGTTTCCCTTCGAGGATTCGGTAGAGGCGCAAGGGCTCCGTTTGTGCACATGTCAGGCTTTTGGGCGGAAGGTTAGGGGCTATGGGGGTTTGGGGTGTTTTGGCTATAGGGTTGATAGGGTTTAGGGCCTATTTCCGGTTATAGGGTTTTGGGGTTGAGGGTTTATCGTGTTTTGCGGTGGTCTGTCCCTGGTGGTACTTACCGGGAACTATTTTCTATCATGACGTCGTAGGCTGGATTTCTGAGCTCAGTCTGAAACTGCGGGGAGAGGGGCGTAGGGGGTGATGACGACATGACGTAAAACATGATGACAACGACATGATGCTGACGAAATGATGCCAAACTGAAAACGGACGACATGATGCTGACGACATGGTCATGACAACAAATGATAGATGAGGATTTGGTGCTGACAACATGGTGATGACGACAGGCTCCTGGTGATGATGATCATCATCATGCTGATGTTCATGCTGATGATGACATCAGGCTGACGACATGATGATGGCGGTGATGATATGTAATTGTGAAATTGTGACCATGATGATGATGATTATTATGTTGATGATCACATGATGATGACGACATGCTGATGACGGACACGGTGGTGCTCACGACCCGCCCAAAACTCTAAACCGAAGCACCGTAAAGGACTAACTCTGTCGGGATTCAGCTTTTTAATCGCTGCGAATCCCGCATGAAACACCTACTTTCTTCTCTGGAGGTGACAACTCTGCGAGAGGGGGATGGCAAGACCTTTCCGAAAGAAGCTCGGTTCTTCAGACCCAAAGGGTCCAAGTAATAGTATATATTATATACTTTTGGGGCCCAAAGACCTACTAAGGACCTACTATAATGGTACTTGGACCCTTTGGGAGATAGAGGACTGACTAGTTAGTAGTACTATTCCTTGGGGTTCCTTGGTATACCTATACACCTTTCCAATTGTTCCCAAGACTCGACTGATCTTGAGGAGGACTTGGGATGCTTTTGCACGCTCCCACAATTGGGCTCCAAAGCTGTTGTAGCTGATAGGCACAGCTTTGAGCAATTTCAGCATCGTCTTTGCCATCCCCGAAAGACCCAACATCATTAGTTGCTTTGGGGAGTTCAGCTTTGATTCGAGCCTCCTCCCAGGGGGCTCAAGGGCTCCGAACCGCAAGAAGCCAAGGAGGGCGACACCATCGTATTGCCTTGGGCTCAGTCTCAGTGAGGTATTGACCATGTACTGATACCCGGTTCAAACTGAAAGTCTCCAGATTTGTTTGTTCTCCCAGTGATTCGCCAGCTGACTCGAAGTGCTCTGTCTTGCAGCTTTGACGCAGGCATTACGCTGGGAAGTTGGCAACCGCTGACGAGAAAGAGCCCAGCTTTGCCACTTGGCGGCAACACCTAAGCTCGAATTAATGTAGATGCCTTAATTAGTTGTGGCCGCCTTCGGGTTTTGGGCTACCTGTCTTGAGCATCACGCCTTAATTAGAATAGGGTTCGGGGTATATTATACAATAATTATAATATGGAATGCCCAAAACCCTATTCTAATTGTTAAGGCCCCTATATTAAACACGAAATCGCAAACCGACTCCGACATGTTGGGTACATCATAAATAGTTATATATGTATACTATAGTTATATTGGCAACCTTCCCAAGGGAACAGTTATCTGTAAATGTTCAAGCTTCTAGCTTAGACTGCTCCCTTAGCCTGAAGCGCAAGAGGATGCTTGTGCTGTCTTCGCCCACTAAGCCCTACCCATAGGCTCCTTAGTAGTTCCTTTTTCGGACTACCTGACAGGATTCTAAATATAAACCACGAAAAGGAACTACTTAGGAGTCTATGGGTAAACCCTATAGACCCAAAGCCACCGGAATGAAGCGAAAAGGTTGGCTGAAGAATCGGGCTTAGGCGGTCTCGAGTTTGGGCGCCTGTAGGATCTACGGTCTACTTAGAGGATCATGGGACTTAGTAATTAGGGTTATAAGTAAGTACAGTTATATTTAGTTATAACTCCCATTAAGGTACTTATAACCTCACTTACTAAGTCCTATGATCCTCCACGTAGGGATGTTTAGGATTTGGGGTGAAGAATCGGGTTTAGCCTTTGAGGTTTAGGGTTTACCTTATCCCCAAATAACCTACCCTTTTTTAAGACTTGTACCAAAAAAACAAAATATCGTCATAGGGATCCCTGAAGATGTAGGTTTTATGGGTCCCCCTTGGGGTTTCGGATCTTCAGGTTTGGGATTTAGGGACACGACGAGTTCAGCCAGATGGGACCCTAGGTCGCGGGTCAGGGGTTAGGGTTTAGGGTTTGGGATTTAGGGTTTAGAGTTTAGGATTTAGGGTTTGGGGTTGGGGGTTTAGGGTTTAGGGTTTAGGGGTTTAGGGCTTGGGTTTAGGGCGCGCAGACCCGACAGATAGGACTTAGCCCTAATACACTGTAGTTCTCTAAGTTAGATTCCCTATCCTCGGGTCCTCTTTACAAGGGTGCCGCACCATAGACCTAAAAAAGGACCCTAATCTAGAGAACTAACCACCTATAGTCTCCACGGTAGTTCCTTTTGTGGTTTAACCTCACTCTTTTATATTTTCATAGACTCCCATAAGAGGAACCCCAAAAGTGAACTACAACGGAGACTATCCCCCTAAACCCCTATCCCCCCTGAACCCGTAAACCCCCAAACCCTAAACCCCCTAACCCCTAAATCCTTAACCCCTCAACCTTACGTAAGCCCTAACCCCTAAACCCCTAAACCCTAAACCTCTAAACCAGGTAGTAATCACGTGGCCACAGCCGAGGATTCCACGTACTCTCGGGGAAAGCCCTTCAGCTGCAGGCGGATGCTTTCTGCCCGAAGTATTCTTTGGACTCGGGGCTCAGGGGTTGTGAGTTTCAAGGCTTCAGGGTTTAGGGTTTAGGGTTTAGAGTTTAGGGTTTAGGGTCTAGGGTTTAGGGTTTAGAGTTTAGGATGTTTGCGGTTTGGGGTTCAACTGAACAGGCGTCGCTGTCCAAGGCCCAAGCCATCATCAATCGTCCAGCTTGACGGGTGGAACAGGAAACCTTAATTTGGTTCTTGCACGAGTCTCCAATACCCTTAGATGTGAATGCGAAGCCTAAACCCTAAACCCTATACCCTAAACCGTATCAAGGGGGCTGTGTGCTTTTCGGGTTCGGGTTTAGGGTTACGGTTTAGTTAGGGTGCTTCGACTCTGGGCTGAAAACAGAATGCAAACCGGAAGCCATCCTAATCCTTAAAGCCTTAAAGCCTTAAAGCCTTAAACCCTGAACCCTTAAAGCCTTAAAGCCTTAAAGCCTTAAGCCCTGAACCCTTAAAGCCTTAAAGCATTAACCAGAAGTCTAGGACATTTTGTTTGCAGGCCACAGCATCTCTAGGTCGAGTCTCGGTGGACCCTGCATGGTAGATGTATGTCAGCCCGAGATGCTCTGAGAGTCGCAACGTACTGCCGCAGCCATTCGAAGCATGGTGGTTCATATGTTTAACATGGGGGTTTCCGACAATAGGGGACCCTAATATAGTACCCTAAATAGTAGGATCCTATTATAAGGACCCCAAAGTAAGGTACCCCTCATGTTCGGAAACTCCCACATCAGAAGAAGCTAGGAGGCGAAGTGAGTCTTGTTTGATGGGCCGGTGAGTTTCAACTTCTAACAATTCCTTGTGCCTCCGCTTCGTGGCTCATTTCTTTGGTTCCAGGCCCGCGCCACTCCTCGGATTACCCCTAGGCTCCATAGTAGTTCTTTTTTGTGGTTCATATTTAGGATCCTATAAGGTAATCCCAGAAGGAACTACTCAGGAGCCTATGGGTAGAGCTTTCGGGTATCTCAGAGAATACTTGCAACACGGAGCCCTCGGGAATTCGTAATCATTCCGGCATGGGTGGCAGTCCTTTTGCAAGGAGGGCTTCAGCTTCCGATTGAGCCCCTTAAGCCCTCAATCCCTTAACCCCTAGACATGGGTTGCTGTTAAGGAATTTACCATCAAGTTGCTACAGTAAGGAAGGACTTTTATTTACGATATATCCCCATTATGGTACCTTAAGCACTAAACTCTTAGAGGAACCCTTATAGCCAGTAAATGAACGGAAACCACATGATCCGGAATCCGACGATCCCACACCGGCCCCAAACGGTGCACTCGGTGTAGGGTTTAGTTAGGGTTTAGGGGTTGTTAAAGTTCTGCGTAGCAAGATGTCGATTACACTAGAGGTCGGGCTGCTCAGCGGCAAGAGAGTCACAGTGGACGCTGATGAGAATGAAGAAGTGGGAACACTGAAGCGTCGGGCACAGATCTCACTCGGAGTCGGAAGTGGGCGGCTCTTGGGCTCATGTGGAAGCGTTCTGGATGCATCTTCACCGATCAAGCGTGCACGGCTGCAGAATGGTGATTCCCTCACCCTGCAGGTAAACTCAGTTCAGATTCAAGCTGCTCGCAACGCTTTTGCTGCCATTCTCGGGGATGGAGCCGTCGTGACCTGGGGTAGGGCTGCCTATGGTGGTGGCAGCAGTGCCGTGCGGGATCAGCTGAAGAACGTGCGGCAGATCCAAGCCTCTTCTGAGGCTTTGGCTGCCATTCTTTGCGATGGATCGGTCGTGACGTGGGGTCGTCCTGCCTACGGTGGTGACAGTAGCACCGTGCAGGATCAGTTGAAGAATGTGCAGCAGATCCAGGCCTCTGACGGTGCTTTTGCTGCCGTTCTTGGTGGTGGATCGGTTGTGACTTGGGGCAGTGCTGTCTATGGCGGTGACAGTAGTGCGGTGCAGGATCATCTAAAGAACGTGCAGCAGATCCAAGTCTCTGGCAGTGCTTTTGCTGCCATTCTTGGTGATGGATCCGTCGTGACCTGGGGTAGTGCTTCCGATGGTGGTGACAGCAGCGCCGTGCGGGATCAGCTGAAGAATGTGCAGCAGATCCAAGCCTCTCGCGGTGCTTTTGCTGCTATTCTTGGCGACGGATCCGTCGTGACCTGGGGTCGTGCTGCCTTTGGTGGCGACAGTTGTGTCGTGCAGGATCAGTTGAAGAATGTGCAGCAGATCCAAGCCTCTCGCGGTGCTTTTGCTGCCGTTCTTGGCGAGGGATCGGTCGTGACCTGGGGTAGTGCTGCCTATGGTGGTGACAGTAGCGCTGTGCAGGATCAGCTGAAGAACGTGCAGCAGATCCAAGCCTCTTCTCGTGCTTTTGCTGCTATTCTCTGCGAAGGATTGGTTGTGACCTGGGGTCACGCTGCCTCTGGTGGTGGCAGTAGCACCGTCCAGGATCAGCTGAAGAACGTGCAGCAGATCCAAGTGTCTAGCAGTGCTTTTGCTGCCATTCTTTGCGATGGATCGGTCGTGACGTGGGGTCGTCCTGCCTACGGTGGTGACAGTAGCACCGTGCAGGATCAGTTGAAGAATGTGCAGCAGATCCAAGCCTCTCACGGTGCTTTTGCTGCCGTTCTTGGTGATGGATCGGTTGTGACTTGGGGCAGTGCTGTCTATGGCGGTGACAGTTGTGTCGTGCGGGATCAGTTGAAGAACGTGCAGCAGATCCAAGCCTCTTCCGGTGCTTTTGCTGCTATTCTTGGCGACGGCTCCATCGTGACCTGGGGTAATCCTGCCTTGGGCGGTGACAGTAGGGCTGTGCAGAATCTTCTGAAGCCCACGTAGAATACGGTTTTGGGGTTTGGGGTTTAGGAGTTTAGGGTTTAGGGGTTTAGGGTTTAGTTTAGGGTTTCGGGTTTAGGTAGACTTGTAGAGGGTGTCTTTGACTTTCCGCGGTGTTAGCAGCGGCACAGAACGATCCTCGTACATCATTTGCACAAATCAAACATGTCGTCGAAGTGACGACAGACCGGTAACCTCAGGCGCCCGCAAAAGGACATAAACATAAGCATTTTACAGGGATAGCTTCAACTTACTGGGCTCTATGATCAGGGTTTATATATATATATAAGATATGCAAACTGGCTTTGATTATTCAGTTTTGGAGCCCCAGTTAAGCTTGGGGTTTAGGATTCGGATTCCCCGACTGTGTGCTTTTGTGTTTGATTGCGCATACGCTTCCAGAACTCAGATCCAAAACTCCCTTTTTCACAAGGGTTTAATTAGGTTAATAGTTGACGGTGCAGGGGGCTTTGGGTAGTCTTTACTACGGTGCATTATTGAGCCACCAGTCAGGCTACAATACAAGCACCCCACCCCAAACCCGAACGATACCCAATGCCCTCGTTAAGGCATAACCCCGCACTCCTATTTTTGAGGCCAGATAGATCAAATTACATTCCGCCACAGACATCTGCGGACCTCTGCCAACGGCAAACAGGATTTTGGTTGTCGGTTTCCATGCGGAGAGAGACCAAGTCTGATAATCCTACACCACCCAACCCTTGTCCACATTCCTAAACCCTAATGCTGTAGAGTCTGTAGAGATGTTCATATTAGGGTTTTGGGTGTTCCTTTCTTTAGGCAAACCCTAGCTGTTAGCCTAGCTCTTTGACGTTCAAGTTGTCGTTTTTTTTTTCTGTGTGTAGGCCTTATCTTTCCCACTGGGATTGTACCTCAAGCTACTTGTACCATTTTTCTACCCTAGAATGTACAAGTCTACGGGAGCCCTTATTAAGGTATCGTTTAAGCAAACTGAATCCGCAATGAACATGGAGTGGAGATTTTCGCGTATCCGGCATGCAGCTTGTCTCAGACTCTCAGGGCCGTCACCCGAAGTAACCTGGACCGAACAGGGTTTGGCGTTCAGAGACCGAAGCTTTAAAACGTGGATCCTTGCAAGAGCCAGCACATTGATGACACTTTTGGGGGGGCCTCCTTGCGTAGTATCGATTCTACCTCTATAGTATAGCAACATCGGGAAAACTATACTGGCGTATTCGTAATTACAAGTTTTTCCCGAAAGGCCTGTAATTGCGCCTGACCAGTGGTGAGCCCTAGACGCTACTTGTAGGGTCAGGGGGACTTAGTATATGTAAGTCTCACAGGGTTATGAGTATCATAACCCCGCTTAGGCACCCTTTTAGGGTGCTTGTAAGTCTATGGTGAAAAAAAATCCCTGCTTACCCCGTAAACCCTAAGCCCTTTTTGCTAGTAAATCCTATAAAACCCTAAACCAAAAGAGCAAGACTTTGAAAGAACACGAGAAGAGCGCCAGGCTGTGAAATGACGGTAGATTGAGGCATCAAAACAGGGTTTGGGGAATCAGGGTTTAGGGTTTAGGGTTTCCTACAGAAAAAGTAGGTTTGGGTGGTGTTCAGGTAGGGTTTGGGCCTTCGTGGCTTTGGGGTTTAGGGTTCCGTAAGGGTTTCCGTGGCGAAGAATCTAAGAACGCAGACCCCCCAAACCCTAAAAAAACGAGAAGACCCTACTTATAAACCCTAAGGCCTGAAGCCTGCCTCCAGAGGGAGCCCTTGCTATAGGTGGGTTTCACTGAAGCTCTAGGACCCTGACCCTACCCTAAACCCTAAACCCCTAAACCCTAAACCCTATAAACCCTAAACCCTAAACCCCTAAACCCTAAACCCTAAACCCTAAACCCTAAACCCTAGACCCTCAACAGACCAAGATCTCCCAGCCTCAAAGCCCTGTGTTCGGGTTGAGGAGTTTAAGGTTTTAGGGTTAAGGAGTTGAAGGGGTTTAGGGGTTTTGGGGTTTAGGGTTGGGGAGTTTAAGGATTTAGGGGTTTAGGGTTTAGGGCTCAGGAGAAGGGGTTGAGTGTTTTTGAGCGTTCGCACAAGATTGCCTAGCAGCAGGTCAGGTTTTATCGCGTCAGCCGTTCGAGACACGGGGTGGTGCGGCTTACTTTTTTGCCACTTTTTCACATTGAAGTTCATGAAGAGAGTTATTTCTCGGGAGGAAACCCTAAGCCCTAAACCCTAGACCCTAAACCCTAAACCCTAAATCCTAACTTCAAAGGACACACCTGCAAACAGGCAAGTCCTGTCGAGGAGTCCTCCGCAGTTCTAGCAGAATTTTGAGCCCAGGATACTCACGAAAGACGGACTTGGGATATGTTAAAGTTGAAGTGTAAGTTTTTTGGGAAATTTATCGGGAGACGAGTACTAGTACGACGAAGGATCTAGACGGCTAAATGCGGACCCAGACCTCAGCTTCGAGATTCGGTGTTTAAGGTTTAGGAGTTTAGGGTTTAGGGTTTAGGGTGTAGGCTCTAGGCACAATAACCCTTGTAATTATCCCGTATAGAAGCCTGTAGTACCCTTATATAGTGACCCTCGCAGTAACCTCCAGAACGACCGACTTGGTTCTCCCTTGGCTACTGCCCCATTCAGTAACAGCTGAGTAATATTCATAACATGGATATATAAGGCACAAAATAGTAGCCCCATTATGGACTGTTACTGTATGGGGGCAGTACTCAAGCTCTCCCACCTTGCAGGATTGGCGTGGGCGAGGTGATTCGAGGCTTTCCGCTTGAGATTTGAAGCTTAGTTCGCCCCTGAAACCATACTGTTGATGATAGACATCCTGCATTACCTTAATTATGGGAATTATGGCATACTCCTTCTTATGATATTACGGATAATGCAGGATTTCTATCATCAGCCGTAGTATAGAAGCCTGAATGATTACCCATCGTGTTCCTTAAAGTCCCGTTTGTAATTCTAATATAGTATAAGATACCCCGTATAAACCTATCCTAACCACCCTAGACCGTCCTAAACCCTAAACCCGAAGACCTACACCCTGTGCCCTAAACCCTAAGCCCTAAACCTGATCGAATGATTTTTCCAGGGGGGCCTTTAGGTTACCATGGCTGAAGGGGAAGGAAGCCTCCCTAAGCGAGGCAGAGGCTCAATTTGCACGGGGTCACACCAGATCATGTATACATGCAAGCATAATATACCAGAGTATATTCTAATATGCTAGAGTATAATATAATACAAGTTAACAAAATGAGTTATAACTCGAGATAGCATACTGTATTATCATACATTATAACATAATATATTATAGCATGATAACATATTAGCAGATCCCCCCTCCCCGCAATCCGATTTGATCCAGCCACAGGAACCCTTTTGCACCGACGTTTGGAGGGATCCCCAGAAAGCGGTTCAGGCTTTAGGGTGTAGGGTTTAGGGTTCCCGTAAAAAAGCCCAGACTAAACCCAGCCTTCGAGCTAAACCCCATCACAGAACCTCAACCATCGCAAGACTCCCACCTACCCTCTACCCACCGAAGATTGAATCCCATGCAACAAAAGTTAAAAGGACTGCGCTCTTGTTCAGGAACTCAGTTCACACTGCCAATCGTGGCCTTATTTCAGAGGCCTTTTACCCCAAGCTCTCAACCATAATCCTGAAATCCCATGCTGTGTTTCAGTATTTCGCAACAAGAACCCTCAAACCCTACACCCTAAAACCCGGAAATCTGCAAAATCCGAACCCGGAAATTCCCATGGTGCCGAGAGGCTGGGATGAGGCGATCCCGCGCATGTCCTTGGGCCAGAAGGTGGCGCTGAAGGCCAGGAGCCGATAAAAAAAGGGTTCGGTTTAGGGTGTGGGGTTCAGGGTTTAAGGTTTAAGGGTAGCCGATTTTAAAAAAAGAAGGCTTCGGTTTAGGGTGTAGGGTGCAGGGTTTAAGGTTTAAGATTTAGGGTCGCGCTTGGTAGGAGGATGTAGGGTTCAGGATTTAAGGTTTCTGGTTCAGGGTCGGGTTTAGTAGGGTTAAATAGGGTTAAATGGGGTTTGGGGAATCAGGGATTCAGGTTTAGGGGGAAGGTGTGCTATGGGCTTTAGGGTTTAGGGGACAGCGGGTTTAGGGTACAGGCCTCAGTTTAGTTAGGAGTGGCTTTTACTTGAGTCTGGCATTTTCAACCTCCAACGGATTGCTGGATTACTGGTTTTGCTATGGTTGTAAGGGCGCTTCAGTAGGGGTCGGAATGAATTCTAATCATGTCACCTTGTCGTCCCCCATGTTAGCTAGACTACAATGTATGGCCAAAACCCTAATCCAATCAGTTAGGGTCCTACGTTAGCGTGTCAAGGCGGTGTAGGTCTTGGGGTGCTACGATGCACCTCTACCCTAAACCCTAAACCCTAAACCCTACAAAACCCTAAACCCTAACAAAACCCTAAACCCTAAAACCCTAAGACCCGATTCCCAATAGTTCAGGCCCCTCGATGGGACCCTCACACCCACGGGTGAAGGACTAGGTTACCGAGTAGTACGCTTTTGCCCCTTTTTCTTCTTTTTTGGGGTTCCCTTCTTCAACCCAAATAGGTAGGAAAAAAAGGGTTTAGGGTTTAGGGTTGTTTTGGGGTTCCCTTCTTCAACCCAATGGTAGGAAACAAAAAGTGTATCCTCATGTTTTAAGGGGCTACTTAGGAACCTCAAGGAGCTTCACCTCGCTCCGTCTTGGGTCTTTCGGGCTTTTCAGGCTTAGAGGTGGTAGAGTTCAGGGCTTTAGGGTTCTATCTAGGGTCTAGGGGCTTTGGGGTTTAGGGTTCTGGGTTCGAGGAGCTTTGGGATTGGGGGTTTAGGGTTCTAGGGTCGGAGGGCTGTAGGGTTTAATTGCAGGTGTAGAGTTTTTGGGGCGGGCGGTTTAGGGGATTCGGCTGTTCTGTCGGTATTCAAGCGTCATGCCTTGGCATAGTAAGGCTGGCAGTCTTATGCAATACCAAAAGATAGTGTTGGGAAAGACCCCAAACCCTAATTAAACCGAAACCTTAAACCCCAAAACCTCGATCTAAACCGTAAACCCTGAACCTCCAAACACCAAAAACCCTTACCCCAGCGCCTTGGGGAATCCGACGTCGGGATCTGCCCCGAGGGGAAAGCTCCCAGCCCGAACCTCCAATACTGACTACTTGGTAATCGTATGCCCGAACAGGTTTAGGGTTTAGGGTTTA
>CAJNJA010029531.1:11419-30769 GCA_905231915.1 Symbiodinium necroappetens
GTTTAAGGTTTAGGGTTTAGGAGTCTTCATATGATGATATTGCAATGTCTCTCAACAACCTTTTCTCAGCATGAAGCGCCTTTTGTAGAGTTCCCGTGGCTCGTTGCCAGGTGAAATCGGAGTATGCTTTCGGCTGCTCAGCTCACTTGTCCGTCCTTTCTTTGTATTGATGGGCAAAATCCAGCAGCATCCATATCCCTAAGGCTCCATGTACCCCTATGGTACATAATATATGTACTGTCAGCGTAAGTATGTTTTTTTAGATAGGATCGCACAGAACAAGCTACAGAATGGTGTTCCTCAGAGTTCGGCACTACTCAGAGCACGAAGCTTCACCGACATCTTAGGAAGCCCGAAGCGACCATTCATGGTCGCCGGATCCCCTCCTCACCAAGTGCAGCAGAAGCCCGAAGTGCTTCGAATAGGTTTCTGGGAAAACTTCAGTTTAGGGTTTAGGGTTTAGGGTTTAGGCCACTTACAACTTACAAGCTTGGAAAGTGTTCAGGTTTTTTCTTGAGCCAGCAAGACGAATGCTCGATAACCAAGCTTCTATTGAAACCGGGTGGGATCGTGAAAGCCCCAAGAGATTCCTACCCATGTGCAGGCAGAACCGTGAATCCCGAAACCGCTCGCTGAGGAAAGCTGGGCGCTGGCGCTGTCCCGCCAGATTCGGATCTGAGCCTCGCCTGAATTCTATCTAAAACCCGAAACTTTAAAGTATCAAACCTAGACGCTAAACTTTACATCTGAAACCGGAAATCCGATATACTTTAAGCCTTAAGCCAACCCTCAACCCTGGACAAGGCTGCTGTGACAGCTGCCAATCGACATGTCGACATGTAATCCGTTGCCTTCGTTCAGGGCGGACTGGAGCAGTTAGATTTTGGGCGAGGTAGGCAGCCATTCGGCGGTTGAGTTTTCGAAAGTTTGGAAGGTCTATTGGTTGGCCGAGGGCATCACAGGGAAAAGAATAGCAGATTCTCATGCTCCTCCAGAACCCTTGTACAGACCTGTCCGGATCTTGAAAACTTGACCTAGGCAGTAAACTCTAAGCCGCAAAGCCCTAATCCCTGGACACACCCCCGGACGCCCTGAACCCCGACTCCTACACGAAACGTCCAGGAAGTATGAGGTCGAGTTGCTGAGGATAAACTGAGCATATGGTGGGGTTCATCCCCAGTGGGTGGTCCCTGCGCCGTGGGAAGCTGCTGAGGAGGGCTAAGCCGCTTAGGGATTTTGGGGCTTTCGGGTTTCGGGGTATAAAGTTCAATGAAGCTCAGAGGTTAATCAGGAGCTGCCTGGGTGGCCCCAGAGGACTTTGCAAGCGGCTGCATCGCTTGGGGTATTGAGGGTTTAGGGTTCAGGGTTCGTGCGGATGATCGAGTCTAGGTAAGCGTCGATTTCTTATGACTTTTAGGACCAACCGCGTGCATCTGGCAAGGAGGTCCCACCATGCGTACTGTTTCCGCGGTCTTGAGTATCATTCAAAGAGCTCCGCTCAGCTTTAGTCCATGAAACCCTCAACCCATCTCATCTCTTCCGCTTTAGCCACGGAGGAGCAGGCGATGATTAGCCGTTATTTAGGGTTTGAGGGGTTTAGGGATGAAACTTTGTTCCCTCAATGAACAGATGGCAGCAGCCAGCGACCACAGATTTGAACTCGTCATCCTTGCAGCTTCTCTAGCTGTCCGTGTACAGCCGGACGACTCTCCGCATTTGCGTGCAACACGCAAAAGCGTCCTGCCACGATTTGTCTCCGAGTCTTTTACGCGGGTTGTTGACGACACCTCATGCTTCGGGCCGAGATCCGTACTAAAGCTTGTTGGGCTGTGCCTTTTGATTCGCTTTGCAGTCTGAGATTTCAGGGATAATCTGGGGACTTTACATGTAGTCTAATAGGGTTTAGGGGACACCTGCAGCCGAAACGACCTGCCTTTTCAGGGTTCCTTATGAGTTTCTATCGCTGGTTCCTTAAAAAGTCTAGGTGTTTGGGGCTCAGAGTTTGCTTTGGGCTCACTGTACTGTGTCACCCTCAACCCTAAACCGTACTGTGTCATTGGACCTGCGGGCTCGGAGCAAGAACCCTTTAGCTTTGGAAGACGTGCCACACCAGCGGCCAGAGCAAACAAGTGTGAGCGTGACTACCCAGATCTTCTAACACACTCTCGTTACGGACTACCCCCCTTAAATCTTATTAGGGATCCCTGAAGGAATATATTTTCATAGTTAGTTAAGGGATCTTGGAAGATCTGCACAACATGAAGGACTTCTTGGGTTAGGCTGGGGTTTGGGGAGCTACCAAAGTTATGCCAGGGGCTCTTTGGGGGCTACTGTTTACCGAAGCATTGAAGCTCTTGCATTGCCAACTCGACACTTAGGCTCCCTAAACCCCTAAACCCCTAAACCCCCAAACCCCCAAACCCCTAAACCCTTAAACCCCTAAACCTGAAAAAGCCTTGTTTCAAGCAGGAGGGATTGGATTCTTGACTCCTGTCAGGATGAACTCTAAGACCGAAGACCCGACGACCCTCAACGATGTTTAGGGTTTGGGTTTAGGGTTTAGGGTTTAGGGTTTAGGGTTTAGGGTTTAGGGAAGTCCGGCCTGTACTCTGTTCTAGCGGCTTAGGGTTTCAAGCTTAGGGCTCTTTTGGGAATGGTGGATGAAGGCAAATGAGCTGCACCTCACCCACATGCATACCTTAGGGATTCATAGCATAAGCGTATCTGGCCCTTACTTATACGGCTGATTTTGTCTCCAAGGTAATGCTTGCCCCACCCTGGTTTGCTGGCAATACATAGGTACCTTAAGGACCAAATTACCCTTTAAAAGCAATGGCCCCATTACCCTTGTTGATTAAAGCCTTACATCGTCAATGAATCTTACGCTGTTTGAGGGTTCATTGCGTCTTTAAGGTAGTGCTTATCATGCCGGCGCTGGTCGCGGCGAATTGTACGGCAAAGGGGCTGTCCGCTGATGGGGATGATGCTCATGTCCCGATGTGATGCTCACGAAGCGGACCATCTTGTTGTCTCTGAATGGGTGAGGGTTTGGGGTTTAGGGTTGAGGGTTGAGGGTTTAGGGTATGGATGTTAAGACAAAGGCGAATGCATTTCCTCCTTCGACAACAGCAACAACAGCTCCCCACCACTGGACTACCTAAAGCCCCAAACCCTAAACCCCTAACCCCTAAACCCTAAACCTAAACCCCTAAGCTTCTAAAACCCTTAAACCTTCTACTACAAAGCTGCAACTCCGGCCACCGAAGATGTCCTTAAGGTCTTCGAGGAATCCTTGGGACGTGGGGCCAGCGGAGTCGTTCGCCGTGCCAAGCTGAGGACAACTCAACCAAGTTGGCCCAGGCAGGTAGCGAGGTCCTAAACCCTAAACCCAAAATGGGTTGCTTTGTTTTAGGGTTTAGGTTTTAGGGTTTAGGCCCTAAGCCCGAAACTAAATGGGCTATGGGTTTGGAGGGTCTAAACTCTAAACGCTAAATGTCTTCCCCCATTGGGCTTATGAGGATCGTATGTGCGAAGACTTTGCTGTACGTAGCTTTAAACGGGCAACCTGATCAAGCTTTTGACCATGTTGGGGATTCAGAACTTACTGTGTTCAGAGTTATGGCCTATACCCCAAGCGGTCACAAACTACTATTTTGTATTCGAGGGATATCTTGCTTTATTGACTGGCTGTACATGTATATACTCCGAGAATTGGTCGGCCTATCCATGTTGTATATTTCTGTTTACATGCATCTGTACAAACACACACACACATATATATATATACATACATACACACACACACATATGTCTGTCTGTAGCTGTGTGGTTTTGTGTGTACATGTATGTAGCATGTACGTATGTATGTACGTAGGCATGTATAGACAGATAGATAGATAGATAGATAGACAGATAGATAGATAAATAGATAGATAGGTAAGTGGATAGATAGGTAGGTTGATAGGTAGATAGGTAGATAGGTAGATAGATAGGTAGATAGATAGATATATACATATATATATATGTACATAGAAAAGTCTGCATGCATATATATATATATATAGATATACGGTAGCGAAGCCCGCAGGACAACGGGACAGACGGTTGCGGCAGCAACCTCAGAGTACCCCCTGCGCTCCAGCCCGGGCTCTTGTTATGGGCAGGGTCTTGAGTTTAGGGGTTTAGGGTTTAGGGTTTAGGAGTTCAGGGCTTTCGAGTTAGTAGCAATGCTATCATCCTTAGGGTTTCGGATTATGCAGCAATTGTGCTTATGCCAAGGAATCCTGGTCTAATTAATTAATTGTTAGGGCGCCTGCGTTATCTTTTTCTGTTGTCATGGTTGCGACAGTGGGGGGTTTAGTAATTTGAGTGCCCACGGTTGAGGGGTTCAGTGTGTTTAATATCTAGGGTTTAGTTTAGTGATACAGGGCTTGGAGTTAGGGCTTCGGGCTCTACTCTTATACTAGTGGCTCGTGTTTCTCAGTCCCACAATCGTAGTTAGACCTGCATTTTGGCATCTGCTTCGCCAACACACTCTTGTGGCTATGATCTTCATACTGTTCTCACTCTGCAAAAGCTCATAATTTGAACGCCACTTGCACGCCCTCATATCGCTGAACTACCGAAGCATTGTAGCGCTGAACTTGATTCGCCCCAGGACAGTTCCGGGGTTTGTGGAGTTCGAAATTGTTTCAATATCAAGGAGTTTTTCAGCATATCCTACGCAAGAATGCAATCCTCATTGCAATATTATAACCATGATAGCAACAAAACGCGCAATACTGCACAAATACTTCCGCTATACCCATGAACCCTCCTCTCCTGAACCCCAACACACCCTCCAGTCGACGTCCTGGTGTAGGGCGTACATTGCGATCATATTACGGTTTAGGGTTTAGGGCTTAAGGCTTAGGGGTTACTTGTATAGCATACAGTTACCAAAAAAACCCACCAAAACCCTTCACACCAACCCTGTATTGCACATCCCTAGAGACCAAGAAATCTAAAACACACCCTGACCTAAACCCTAAACCCTACTAAGCCCACCGTCTGAGGTCAAGACCATGCAGGTGGGCGACCGACCACGCCGGGAGCAGTTGCTTCGAGAGATTCAGGGCTTGGTGCAGGCCGGCAGCCTCCGCAAATGCTCCCAAGACAAGGTCAAGCTGAGAGCCCAAAAACCAAACCGTTCTTTAGGCATAAGGGAGAGCTTTGATCCAGAGCAGGGCTTTCTGACTTTTTGTCGCCGTCCGCATCTCAAGCCAGGAGACTTCACATTTAGAATAGGGAGCAGGGCCTGAGTAGGGTTTGAGGATATATCGTACTATGAGTCTAATTGGGAACCTAAGACAACTGATTGTTCCAATTTTCAAGGCCGCAGTCCGTCGGGTTGTAGGAAGCGCTTGCGTTTCTCCACGTAGGGCGTGAGCTTTGCTTGTTGTGTTCCTTACGCTTTGGGCATTGGGGTGTCAGGCAGGACTGGGGGCTTGAGGTTGTCTAAATAATAACTAGTAATAATTAATAATAATTCATAATAATTAATACTCATTAATATTAATATTAATTAAAAATAATGAATAATAATTAATAATTTCTAGTTTATGTTTTGTTCCTAGCCCCTCCATCTACCCTCTATTGGACCCTAAATGCCCATTATTTGGCACCATCTATTCCTGTTTGAGGGTCCTGGTTGCCTTGCGGGCCCCTCATCAGGGTTGACCTACAGTCTCCAAGGTAGTTCCTGGTTTAGGGTTTAGGGTTTAGGGTTTGGTTGAAACAAAGTTAGAAGTAGGATCCTAATTGTAAGGCAGCCCAAACAAGGAACTGCAATGGAGACTATAAGGACGGTTGCTGTGCGTCCTCGGGTAGTGGAACGAAGCATGTCGGCCCTACTGCGAGGCACAAGGTTGCGAATGCCTCGTCCAGTGGTATGCGCATGCCCCAGCTGCACGGAAGTCTAGCTGAGGGTCAAGCTCGCTGAATGCCCCAAAAACCCCTAAACAGAGCAACCCCAAACCCATACATATAGGGTATAGGGCAGCTTCCAGACGTGCAGGTGGCGGATCCAGAAACCTAGACATGTCGCTCAGCGCTACGAGGTATTATCGGAGTGGAGTTTGACGAAAGCTGCCTGTCATGGAAGCCTGAATGGCTCTGAAGATTCTTCCTCAAAGTGCTTAACGTCTATTCTATACTACTATACCCCACATCTCATTCTAATGTTAAGGCCCTAAACCCTAAACCCTAACCCGCCCTGCACCCCTAACCCGAAGCCTCACGGGCCCCCCCAACCCTGACCCACCGCTCCACTGTTTAGGGGTTTAGGGGTTTAGGGTTTAGGGTTTAGGGGTTTAGGGGTGTAGGGGTTTAGGGTTCAGGGGTTTCGGGGTTTAAGGTTTAGAGTTTAGGGCTTGAGGTCTGTAACCCCAATGTTTGTTGATGACTACGGTTTAGGGTTTAGGGTCTAGGACCTTCCGTCATAGCTTAAGCCAAAAACCCTAAAGGTTTAGGGTTCAGGGTTTAGGCTTTCTAAACCCCTTATATAACCCTGAACTCCAAACCTCTAAGCTCATAAAGCTACCCCCAAGCTCCCTCTATGTGAAGCATAGACAGTGCCGAGGCAGGGGTGGCCGAAGGTGGTGGGTCCAGGTTGGTTCATGTGGCCGCAGCCTTGGCGCGCTTTGGGTCCTGTGGAAATCGTGGCGAAGGAGTGCGTTTGGAGGGTTTACAAAACTTGGAGGGTCGGGGCACTTACGAAGCAGATATGTTATAGAGTTTTAGTATAGTCAAGTATCATAACCCCAATCAAAATCCCGTATAGGGTGCGTATAACACTACTGATTCCCGACTTACAAACCTTCCCCCGCCCTTTCCCAGAAGCCGCTAGAGTTGAGGTCTAGCTTTCGGGAATCGCGGAGTCTCCTTGACACGCGCCGCTGCTGTTTTCAGTGCTGGGAGCTTTATTCACAGCTCCAGGGGCAGAAACCCTAAACCGAGTGTTAGAGCAGGGAGTGTGCTTCTGGAGTCGGGAAAAGTCAGACAAAAAACGAAGGACATAAATGCTTATCTTTGAGGATGTGTTTAGGTTCGGGGTATAGGGGTTAGGGTTTAGAGATGCTTGATGCAGTTCGAAGGCTGCGAGCAAGTTTTGTTGAATCCACCAGTCATGAAATGAATGTGGGACATTCTTGTATGGACATCCCAGATGAATCCCAAATGACCCGATCACGTTAAGCCCTGTCTTGAGCACACCAGAAACACAAGAGCAGATGCTAATGCCGCGCCCCCTAAGCTGCTACAGCCTAAGCCCTAAGTCCACCTGAGGTGCTTGAGTTTATGGACTTGGGTAGCCTGGCGGCGCACGACCCAGTGCTTGTGCGATCTTGTCCTTGTCTCGGACCTGAAAAGGTGTGATTGAGGCACAAGCAATCAAGTATGCTTTGCTTACTTAGAGGATCGTGGCTCTCAGTAACTAGGCTCACCATAGGTTATAACTACATGTAGAACTCAGGTGAAGGTATGTACAACCTTACTTACTAAGTCCCATGATCCTCCGAGCATCTCTTGTGTCACGTCTCTTGCAGGACAGGCTATGGTCTTTACCCCAGCAACCCTCATCTTACCTTCTGCGGCCCTCCACCCGTGCCATCTCTGACAAGGTGAGCAGACTCATCGCTTCACCCCTAAACTGCACCATCATATCTCCGTTGTCACATGTCACTATAGAGTCTTAAAAGTATACAACTTCAATAAACCCTTAATGACAGTCTTGCACCAGATTAATGATATGAGCATCGTGGCCCTTCTAGTAAACTGTCATCGTCTGACTAGTCATATTACTCCTAATATGATAGCCGGGCTGTGGCGAGTCCGCGTGTCCTAAACTCTATATAGGCCTTACTCCTTAAACTCTATACCCAAACCTCTACCAAAAAAACTCTACACCGTCGATAAAAGCCCGAAAGCCTACATAAATCTTAACTCGCGGACCCTCAACCCTAAACCCTAAGCCCATAACTTTTAGCCCGGTATCAGCTTGAGGAGTTCCCCAAACCTACCGCACATAAGCGCCAAAGCGGGCAGATAGTCCCCAACACCCTACCCATAGGCTCCATGGTAGTTCCTTTTCGGGATTACCTTATAGGATCCTAAATATGGGTCACGGAAAGGAACTACCATTGATCCTATGGGTATGTAAACGTGACATCCTAAACCATATATAATCTTTAATCCTTGAACCCATTGTAGTTCCTGATTTTCCTGGTTTAACCTATGTTCTTTTTCGGATCTCATCAGGTAAACCCAAACAGGAACTACAATGGAGACTAGGTAAACCCTAAACCCTAAACCCCTGATTAGACTCCTAGGAAGATTTCTACATAACTGTAAATCTTCACTCATGTGAGTCTAAACCTTCAGTCATGTGATTTTTAGCCTTCACTTACATGAGTTTAAACCCTCAGCCATATGGTTCTAGACCTTCAACTGTAGAAATTTAAGCCTTCAGTCATATGGTTTTAAACCTTCCTTTATCCAAGTCTGAACGTCTAGATCAGAACATGTGATAAGATAGTTTCCCCCATGTTCCCCCCCCCTCCCACGTGGAGGCCCGAAGGGAACCTAAACCCTAAGCCCTTACAGGAACAACAGACACAACTGTGCTTCAGGATCCTAGGTTGAGCCTTCAGAGCCCTAAACCCCAAGCCCTATACGCCCTAAACCCCAAACCCTAAACCCTAAACCCTAAACCCCAAACCCTATACCCCCTAAACCCCAAACCCTACACCCTAAACCCTACACCCTAAGCCCTAAACGCCAAACCCCATACGGCCTAAACCCTAAACTCTAAACAGGATCTTCTTGAGCGCCTTGACAGCGAGAGCCGAGTCCCTCTGCCCAGCCTCCGCTGCCTGGAGCCCTGTGGGATGGTGATTTGGACTCAAGGTTTAGGGGGAGTTTAGGGTTTAGGGGTTTAGGGTTTAGGGTTTTGGGAAGTAGTCTTTGGTGGTTTGGACTCCGGGTGTAGAGGTTTTGTGTTGTTTTTGGTTGTTTTTGGGGTTTAGGGTTGGGGGCTTTGGGGGGGTTTGGTTTGGTGGTTTGGGGGTCTATTCCGTTTACAGCTTTGGGTTTGGGGATTGGGTCTGGGGTTTATATAGGGGTTCTGTGCCCGAAAGGAGCGATGTATGACCCCTACTTCTAGGTTTACGGAGGGATTTGTTAGGCCCCAAACCCGAAACCCCAAGGCCTGAACTGTGAAGGGCCCAGGGGAGGGTGGAGGGTGTGAAGATGCCCCCAAACCCTGAACCCTAAACCCTAAAGGCCCTAAAACTTAAATCCTGGAAGCTAGAGCTTAGTCCTAAAGCCGAAACCCTAAACCCTAAACCCTAAACCCTAAAGCCGAAACCCCAAACCCTAAACCCTAAACCCTAAAGCCGAAACCCCAAACCCTAAAAGCCTAAAGCCCAAACCGAAGCTTCTGCATTGCACGACTTTCTTGGGTTCGAGGAGCGAGGCTCGGGGAGAAGGGGTGCTTGGAGGATCATGGGGGAGTAAGTACGGTTGTAACTCTTTAAGGTTATATATATATACATACATATATAGAGAGGTACCGTGTTTATACATATCTTTTGTTTATGATCCTTTTTGTTTCTAAGCAAAATAATTTCGCGTCAGCACTAAGCCGTACCGCTGCTCGTAATGGTGGTTGTGTCTACGGCGCTGACGGTTCTAGTGACGCTATATACCGGCAAGATTTCATAATGAAAATTGGAAATCGTGATGGTCATTAACTTTTGGCAAGTGGCCTACTACCCAGCTCGAATGATCCGGAACTCCCTGTCCCTTGCTTAGAGGGTTTCGGTTGGAGCACCTACCCATAGGCCCCGTAGTAGTTCTTTTTTAATTTTATGGGTTTATATTTAGAATCCCTAAACCCTAAACCCTAAACCCGGAACCCTAACATGTGACAGCAAACCGCCCCAGGTGCAGCCGCGCAGGTGGCGATCGCACTGGAGTTTCTGCATTCCAGGCACCGACCTTGGAGACATGCACTCTTCTCTCTGGTTCTTAGTAGGGAATGGGGGAATGGATCCCTATGATAGTCCCTTAAGGTCCCCTTTAATAGTCCCAATAACCCATTCCCCCATTCCCTACTAAGAACCAGAGAGTTCTTGATCAATATGGCGGCGCTTAGTCTGGTGTTTAGGGTTTCGAAACTCATAGCATCAAAGCTTGAAGCCTTCAACTGAACCTAACTCAAGGTGGTGGTAGTTGGCACTGCAAGCGGCTCAGCTCTGCGCATCTCAATCTCCATGCTGCTTCTTGCAAAGTGTCTGTCTTCTCTCTCTCTCTCTCTCTCTCTCGCCCTCTTTATCCTTCCCAGTATCTTTCTCTTTGTCTTTCTCTCTCCCTCTGTCTCTCTCTCGCTCTCTCTTTTCTCTTGTCTTCGAAGGGAGCGTAAACCTACTGCGAAAGTGTCAAGCAAAAGCACCCAAGCCTCTGTGAGGAGCATCCTCCACCGCGACATCAAGCCACAGCTTCTTGCCGGGAATTCAGGGCTTTGCGGGTTTGGCATTGTAGGGTTTTGGGAACCTTAAGGTTGAGGACTTAGGGTAGTACTTGGAGGGTTGGGGGGGGACGCAGTAAGTAGCTATCTTCATGACTTATAAGCTTCGTAGCCCCAATTCGGATCCCTTTTGGGGTACATATAAGTCTACGTACTACCTCCTTTCTAAGTCCTCCGACCCTCCAAGGATGGTTTGGGGTTTAAGAAAGGGGCCGGAGGACTTGCTTGTGCTTTGCCGCTGCTGAAGTAGTTACCTCAAATCCCTGAGTGGGGTTTGTTCTGGTTACAGCCACTATGACCATTCCTCGACATAGGTACTGTTCATTCTGTTTGGACCTTGTGGGCTTTGAACTTAATTATCATGCTGACACCATCAGAATAAGCACCACATGCACGCTCTGATGCTAGATTCAGACCCCTGCTACATCCCTGGAAACCCCCTATGACACGGTTTAGGCTCTAGGGCTCTTAAAAAAAACATATCAGAGCCTTAATTCTGCCTTTAGGGTTTAGGGAGGTATTTATCCGGCAGGTTCTTAAAGTCCCTCGAAACTCCAAGTATAGAACCCATGCAGAGCTTTCTTCGAACCAACGGAGAACCCTTCCAACCCTTCAGTGACCCTTGCAGTTTTGGGGTTTAAGGTTTTGGGGCTTAGGGTTTTAGGATTTAGGGTTTCAGGGTTAAGGGTTTAGGGTTTGGGGTTGAGGGTTTCACAGTATCCCTTATACAAGTATTAGTTCTGTCCTTATGCTAACATGCTTAGAACCATCGTAGAGCCCTTTTCGAGCCCCGGCAGTAACCCGTATAGTATAGTCGCCCTCCATGTGGTCCCTATAGTTACCCTTGTAGAACCCTTGAATAACCATTATTGCAGTATCCCTTATAGCAACCCAGGAACCTCAACGATCAACTTTAAGCCCTAAACCCCAAACCACAACCCCCAAACCTTAAACCCTAAACCGTAAACCCTAAACCCGAAGCCCTAAACCCTAGACACTAAACCCCAAACCCTACACCTTAAACCCCAAACCTTAAACCCTAAGCCCTAAGCCCTAAACCCTAGACACTAAACCCCAAACCCTACACCTTAAGCCTAAACCTTAAACCCTAAGCCCCCTCAACCTCAAAAGAATCTTCATCAGGAACATTTTGCACAACTCGGCGGGAGAGGCCTGGCCTGCTAGCTCTGGGAGGCTCAGGAGGCCTAAACCCTAAACCCTAAACCGTGGGGTCACAGGCCAACTTAGGGCTTCCCCCCGATGCGTTTGGAGGGTTTAGGGTTTAGGGTTTGGGGCTGAGGGTTTAAGGGTTCTGGATATAGGAGTTGGGGGGTTTCGGAGTTTAGGGTTGAGGGATTTGGCTTTGGGGTTACGGGGTTGAGGGTTAAGGGCTCGGGGTTCGGGGTCTGGAGGTTGCGGGTTTAAGGTTTAGGGTGTGGGTTTAGGGTTTGGGGTGTAGCATTTAGGGTTTAAAGGGATGTGGGGTTCTGCCCCTTATCAGTTCGACGCGGAAAACCGCAAACGCTTCCCGCTTCCCTTCCAATCTGATTGGCGCAGCTCTAGAAACCCGACGTCCCAATATTCTGTACATATATATATATACACACACTTATTTATTTATTTGTTCATTTATTTATTCATTTATGTATTTATTTATACATACTATATATATATATGATATAGGCATACACACATACAAGTATGTACATACATAAACATGTATATATATATGCATATGTATAAACATATATATGTATATGCACACAGTACATACGTGTATGTGCACACACACTGTTTATGTATACACACATAAACGCATTCGTTTTTTTTTCGGATTCGTTGTGCTATACGCAAAATGCTGCTCTAGTTGTAAACGCGACTGTCAGCAAACTGATGGTAGTGTGAATTCCGATCACGGTATACGCCCTCTTATCCCGTACATCAGTCCACTGTAGCCTTGCGCAGTCTTGCTCAGTCAGGATCTCCTCAATCCTGAACCCTCAAGCCTCAGCCCTACATGCTGATACCTAATGCCTAAACCCGCCACCTCTCCCTAACCGTCATGCATTTGGAGGGGCATGTTACGTGGAAGTCGGGGGGTTCGAAGTACAACTCGGCTGTTCCCAAAGCCAACGCACGGCAGCGACGCAAGGGACCTACCCCACCCCCGCCCCTCTCTCCCCCCGAGTACATTCGTTGTTGGTGGTCCCACACCCCTCAACCCTAAAGCTCAGGAGCAGCCCGTGCCCGCCGACTCACTAAACCCTAAACGCTAGACCCTAAACCCTAAACTCATTAAACCCTAAACTCATTAAGCCCTAAACGCTAAACCCTAAACTCACCAAACCATAAACCCTGAACTCACTAAACCCTAAACCCTAAACTCACTAAACCCTAAACCCTAAAGTCACTAAGCCCTAAACCCTAAACTCACTAAACCCTATAAATCTAAACCCTGTTGCCAGGTCAAGCTCACCGATTTCGGCATCTCCAAAGCTTTTGCGCGTGGCAGCGAGCAGGCGACCCGAAGCGCTACTTGAAGGAATCATGGGACTGGAAGGGTTCCTTAAAGGGATCCTCAAAGGGATCTACAGGGTTTCAGAGTTCCTTAAAGGGTTCCTTAAGGGGTCCCTAAAAGGGATCTACGTATAGGGTTTAGGGTTTAGGGTTTAGGGTCCAGTTGAAGGATCATGGGGTTTTGTAACTATAGGTATAGAGAAGGTAACTATAGCTATAAATACTCATAACTCCATTTGAGTTGGGGTACTTCTAGCCTTCCTTACTAAGTCCCATGATCCTCTATCTTCGGGGCTAGTCGGGATATAACTGTTGTATGGACCAGTATGGAACATACTTGTCGGAGCCAGGAAAACCCCGAGTAAGCATGAACTGCCTTAAAACATTTTAAATGTGTTGCTGTTCATGCAGCAGATATTTCAGGAAACTGTCGAAATCATGGCGATGTATATTAACTCCATATTATAATATGTGCCTATACTGGAGCGCTTGCAGTAGATTCCTGTTTAACAATTCTAACTATGCTTCTATAGCGAACCGACTTAGTTGATATCAATAAAAGATAAGTGATGCACACAGATTGCCAGCGCAAGCTTCAGTACACAGTCAGACCGAACTCAGTATAGAATGACACACAACTGCCGCTTATGCATCCGGAATCCGATTTGGATACTGACGTATGCCAAATGGAAGCTCCCCCTGTACTGAAAGTCTTCCGATCAAGAACCAACTGAATCTAGTATAGAATCATCAAGGACGTTTGCATATCTATACTAGGGCTTTTGGGATTATAGCCTTTAA
Source organism: Symbiodinium necroappetens (assembly GCA_905231915.1). Taxonomy (NCBI): domain Eukaryota; class Dinophyceae; order Suessiales; family Symbiodiniaceae; genus Symbiodinium; species Symbiodinium necroappetens. Next base: position 25,302 of record CAJNJA010029531.1, read on the forward strand.
GTCCCTAACTGCTGAACCAATCGACGTGGAAAAGAGCAAGTTACATGCGGTGCGCTGGATCCATATAGTAACAAGCTCACAAGCTCCTTCTCAAATGACATGGGAGTCGCAGCTACAGCCTCTACCCTTTCACCCTACACTGATTCTAAACACCTTAAGCCCCAAACCCCCAAACCTCTAAGCCCTAAGCCCTAAACTTGTCTTCCCTGAGCATGAAGCAAGCCAAACCCTCTCAGTTTCCTGTCTGCAAGGCCATCGAGGTAAGGTATTACCCCTGTAAACCCTAAGTGGGATAGTTCTCTAAATTAGGTCCCTTTTGAGGTTCCCATACCCTTATAAACGGGCCCTAAAGGGACTCACTAATCCAAAAATCCCAAATCGAACCCCGCACAAGTTTAATCCCCTCTAAACCCCAGACCGTACCTGGACCCTAAATAAGCTACCTTTTTTTATTGTTGGACTTTTATAAAGACATCAAGACATCATAAAAAGGAACCCTAAAAAGGTAGGTTCTTTAGGGTCCAGGTAGACCCTAAACCCTGAGCCGAACTTTAAGCCAGCTTTGCTGCAGGATGCCACTGCGACCTTCGTCGGCACAGCCACGTGCCTCCGAGTTTTTGTTGTCTTTTGTGTAATTTTCCTTCGACATCGACGGATGGAAGGCGGCTCAGGTTTTAGTATGGGGCTGTAGAGTTTAGGTTAAACGGTTAGACTATTAGAGGGCTAGCTGGGCCTGTGGAGTTGATGATAAGCTTTAATTTAAGGCTCACAGAGTCTTTAGGGTTTAGGGCTTGAGGTTCAGAGTTTACGGTTTAGGGCTTAGGGCTTGAGGCTCAGGGTTTAGGGTTTGGGGCTTAGGGCTTAGGGCTTGAGGTTCAGGGTTGTAGGCTCCCGACTCACAACCATCGTTCGGGGAGTTCACTGCCAGCCTTCTTTCGATAACATCTCAGGGGTAGTTGGGGTCCTTTTTATAAGTAGGGTGCCGTACCAAATTGGGGGCCCTAATTTAGAGAACTACCCTCAGGTCGTCATGATCTGTGGGCATTGCCAGTTTGCAAACCTGAATTTTGCGACAGGCCACGCGGTGGTTCCGTGGTTGAGTTAGCACCATAAGGACACCATGTTATGTACAGATCCCGAATATGGTAGCTTCAACTAGCTCTTCAGGAAGGACCTTGTAACTCGGTGCATGCTGGTCTTCGGTATTGACGAGCTACGAAGGCGTCACGACAAAGCTCACAACGGTTTAAAAGTTTAGGATTATCGGGTGCAATGGGGTAAGTGGAGATGAAGACCCCACGAATCCGTACTAATGTTTTCTTACAGCCCCTGGAGAAGTCTAAAGTGCTATGCGTACATGCCTCCCAAACCCGTAGTATGATCATGAAACTACTTAATTATGGGTAAGTATGAATATGTAAGAATAAAACCCTAAACCCCTAAACCCCTAAGCCCTCAAACCAGTATCATGAAGCCTCGGCTCAGACAGGCTGTACAGTGGCTCTGACGCCCAAAGACTCATTCAGAGGCAGCCTCGGTTTAAGGAGTTTAGGGTTCAGGAGTTTCGGGTTTATAGAGGTTTAGGGGTTAGGGGTTTAGGGGTTAGCGCTTTGGGATTTCAGGGATTAGGGTGTAAGGGTTTAGGCTTTAGAGGTTTGGTTCGGGGGTTTAGGGGTTACGGCTTTGCGGGTTTAGGAAGACTCTGAGTGACTGCGATGCTGCGTCTCTGGACTCTTTCCGGTGAAAGCATTACGTGCCCGGTGGAGGAGCTGGAGGATGTGAAGGCCTTAAAACGGCTGCTTCATGACCTGCATCAGTTTCCCCCACGGTTTCGGCAAAGGATCCTTATCGATGGGAGAAACCTCGATGACTCTGCTAAACTGGACCCATCCGTCGATGCGACTGTCGTTCTGCAAGCCTTGCAAAAACCATCCCAATCAGAAGCAGACAGTCTCGCGGCTGCAGCAGAATGTGGCTCGTTGAGCAAAGTGGAAGCCATACTGCAACTCCCTCAAGACCCCGACGCACCTGATCGGAGTGGCGGCAGACCAATTTTCATTGCATCCTTGCACGGTCACATTGAAACTGTGCGTTTGCTGCTGGAAGCGAAAGCTGACAAAGACTCAGTTGACCATAACGGCGCCACAGCTCCTCAGATCTCTAATACTAAAGCTTGTTCTTTAAGAGCTCTTCGACGCTGTAGTCGGTGTTTTTTGACAGTCTTTCATGTTCATCTTCCCACTAAACCGCTAGCTAAACCCCTAAAGCCCTAAGCCCTAAACCCCAAACTCTGAACCCGAAAAAAAGAAAGATTGAAAGAACCCTAAACCGTAAACCCCTAAAGCCCTAAACCCTAAACTGTAAACCCCTAAAGCCCTAAACAAGCAAGGCTCTCATGGGGGCGTGTTGCAGAGGTCACTTGGAAGTTGCTCGTTTGCTGCTCGAAGCTGGAGTTGACAAGGATGCCGCGGGAGTTGATGACGGTGTCTTAGTGGTGGAGTAAGTAGACTGTTTAAATGGATGTAAGGTTTCTTACTTGTGGAGTAAGAAACCTTCAGCTTGTTGCGGGCGATAACTCCCAGAGGCTATGACCCTTTAGCCCGTAGGAAGCTGGACAACCGAGGTATTACTGCCCTTATGCTCGCTGCTCTTGGTGGGCACACAGAGGTGCTGCAGCTTCTCATTGAAGCTTCTGTTGACATCGACACTAGGGACAATCGCGGCGACACGTCTCTCATGCATCTGGGTTCCGTTAAGGAGCGGAATTTAAGCTACCATAATAGGCATCTTATAGTGTTACGAAGACGAATAGGCTTTCCGTAGTATGGTGACTTTATAAGTCGTCAGGATCCTCAAGAAGCCCAGGCATGCAGCCATCCGCGGCCACTTTGACGCTGCCTGCGTCCTCTTAGGGGCCGGCTGTAGCATCGACGCTTGCAACGGCAACGGCCACACAGCTCTTCTGAACGCATCCGTCACAGGCCACAAGGACGTTGTGCGGTTGTTGCTGGAGCTGCGAGCTGACTTAGAGGTCGTCGACGTCGAAGGCATGACAGCTCTCACATCAGCAGCCCTTACCGGTCAACTTGAAGTTGTGGCTCTGTTGCTTGAGGCAGGCGCTGACAAGAACTCTACGACAGCTAATGGGCACAGTGCTCTCATGAGAGCAGCTGTCAAGGGCCAAACGGATATGGTGCGGTTGTTGGTTGAGGCTTCTGCCGACAAGGACACGGTCGATGATGGCGGATGTACCGCTCTCCATTTCGCAGCTAACTACGGCCATAAGGAAATTGCAGCGCTGTTGCTGAAGGGGGGCGCCGACATGAACGCTGCGAACAACGAAGGGAATACCCCTCTCATGAGAGCAATTAGCATCGGCCACTTTTCCATAGTCCGAGTGCTCCTTCAGGCGAAAGCAGACATGGACGCCAGAAACAAGAGTGGATGCACGCCTCTCATGCTTGCGTCTCTCGTGGGCGACTACAAGGCCGCTTACTACCTGTTGGAAGCAGGGGCCTCGAAGAATTTGACCAGAGACGATGGGGCAACAGCTCTTTTCATCGCATCGCTGCAGGGAAGTGCAGCAGTCGTACAGGTGCTGCTGAACGCTGGTGTTGACACGGACATTGCTCTGAAGAATGGCCTCACAGCATTGATGATTGCCTGCTCCGAAGGGCAGATACTCATTGCGACCCTTCTCCTGGAAGCTGGGGCAGACAAGGATGCAGTTGATGACAAAGGCTTCACAGCTCTTGATATCGCATCATGGCACGGCCATGCAGAAGCAGTTCGCTTGCTGTCGGAGGCCAGCGTCGACCAGAAGCCTGTCAGTAGAGCCGTCGGAGCTCTTAGCATGCGTGCACCTGGCCCAAGCAGCGACCAGGAAATCTTCTGGCAAATGGCTGCAATGTGCGGTGCTGGGTTTTGCATTGTGGCATTGCTCGCTATACCCTTCTACAGCCGACTGCAGAGACTGAGACGTCCCTCGTAAGAGGCCGCGGAAAAAGGGGGCATTCACCAAGGATCCTGGCTGCACCGTTTCAACAGAGGCAGATGGCCCTTCATAGCCTTCCTTAAAGTATATTAAGTGTGGCATAAAGTACCATGTGATTTGTAGGTATGCATCGCATAAATGAGGGTAGACATATGGCGTGTGGAAGTTTGCGCTGAGCAGATCTATAGTAGGGTTCAGGGTTTGGGGTTTAGGGATACGCGTACAAACAGTGGAACCCTGAACCCTAAGCCCTTTTGGAGTACATGTCGTTCTAAGCGGAGCCCTGCTCGGGCTCGCATTTTGGGGCGGATGGCAGGGCTTCGAGACGGGAACGGGCAAGTCGAAGATGGTGAAGGGTTTGAACTACCAAAACCTACTGTTTTGCAGTGTGCCCCTGTAAATTCTCTATAAAGGCTTATACTAAGAGCCTACAAAAATGTTGGATTAAGGTCCGGTTTAAGATGGCGTGCTGGGGTGGACTTGCGCGAACCTGTCTCTGAAAGATTAGGAGTTTGAGGAGGGATGCCATGGGGGTTAGGATTTTTTATGGGCTAGGGTTAAGGTGTGGGGCCAGAGTGGGGTTTTCAGGGTCTAGGGTTTAGGGTGTGCAGGCCCCAAACATCCGATTCCCCGCAAGTTTCCTCCGCTACCCAGAAGCCGAAAAGCTCATAGCTATTTTGACCAGGTACATGTCCCCGGAGAGGCATCTTGGTGATGTGCCGTGCTCTGTCTTTGGATCTCCTTGTGTATTCAGAACGAGGTTGGAAATGAGGTTCCCCATTGCATAAGCTCAAGCTCCAAGAGGGCAAGATGAACCGAAAGCTCTGGACCCCAAAATCCTGGACCTTGAGACGCTATTTTTAGCCCTAAGCACCCGAAACCTTAAACCCTCAAGCACCCCGAAAAGTCTAAACCTGGTGAAGCCCCAACACTGGGCACGAATCCGGCGGTTCTACCCCAAGTGGACTGGGTTCCTGTTAAGGGATATGATTTAAGCTACCATACTAAGGAAACCATATTATTTACTATAGATCCCTATTCATTATGGTAACTTAAATTAAATCACTAAACCCTAAACCATATTAGTTACTATAGATCCCTATTATGGTAACTGAAAATAAGTCCCTTAACAAGAACCCGCTGGAGGGTCGCAGGTCTCTTCTGGGTCTCGCATGTCGTTTCGCTTCATAGTCCTTAAACGGAAGTTAGATGCTGTCTAGGTTGTCGGGAAGCGCGGGGTTTTGGCAGTGTTTTGGATTTAGGCTTGCCGTAGGGGTCCAAGTACCTAATTTTCATATACTCTTCTGAATACTAACCTACAAAACTACTATCCGAAACCTATGTACATGACGATTCGGTCCTTTGGACCCTTAGGGTTACTGTAGGTTTGACAGCGTTGAGGCTTTATACTTATAGGGTTGACACCCTGGCCTTTAAAGCCTAAACCCCAAACCCGAAACCTTAAACCCGAAAC
>CAJNJA010029542.1:0-31046 GCA_905231915.1 Symbiodinium necroappetens
TCTCTCTCTCTCTCTCTCTAGGCAGGGGGCATAGGCTCTTGCTTGTTGGGCGTTTTGGGAAGTTGAGTGTGACACTTAAGGCCCGACGTCCCCTGACAGGCTCTCTTTTCTTTGCTCCGGGGCATGGGAGGCAGGCAGTCCGAAAAGGGAAAGAGGCCAAATGTCCACATGTGGGTTTTGTTTTGCATGCTGGCATCGGTAGAAGTAAAAGGAGTTTGACACTGGTGTGCAGTGTGTTTGGGCAACAGGAGGGAAAAACACGCTCTAACTGCCGGCCCCGCAGTCCTTGTCTGGCGCAGACAGGCCACATATGAGGTACAGGGCAAAGGTGTCGGGTGCCCTCCTGAAAACCTGAATTAGGTAATTAAAGAAAACTCTCTCGCTCTCTCCCGGGCTTCTTCTTCTTCCTTAGGGCATAGGGGACGGGTCAGGCCCCCCGGCCTATTGGCCCCCCACATATTGTGAGGCTTTCGAGGGGAGTGAAAGGTATGTTCGAGTGTCGATTATTTGGGAGAGGCTCTCTCTCTCTCTCTCCAGGGGCAGGAGGAAACAGCGGTCCAGCTGTCCCCTCCGCGCGCGAACGTGTCCATCTGTCTCTCTACGTGTTCGTGTGTATCCCTCTTCCTTGTCTCCTCCTCGCGATACAGGGCTCGATAGACCTCCCGGGAATAAGAAGGCCAGCCTGGGCTAGAACCTGCGTTGCGCATGCCGCAATGGCTGAGTGCAGCCGAGTCCACGAAAATCCGTTCCAGCTGCCGTCGGGGCACACCTGAGGTGGCACTGAAGATGACGATGATGATGATGATGGTGATGATGATGGTATTGATGATGATGGTGATGATGATGGTGATGGTGATGGTGCTGGTGATGATGATGATGATGATGGTGATGGTGTTGGTGTTGCTGCTGATGATGAATGTGATATATGATGATGGTGATGACGACGATGATGCTGCTGATGATGTGCTTGGTGATGGTGATGGCGATGGTGACGGTGACGACGATGATGGTATGATGGTGATTATCATGATGCCGATGTGCAACGGGGAGTGGCCACTAGCAGTCCTAGCAGCTGCTGCTGGCTGCTGCTGTGCTGCTGTGCTGCTGCGCTGCGCACCCGAATCATAAGTTGCGCTTCGCTACTTCAAGCTTGGGGCAACAGGGAGAAGGGCGAAAGGGCTTCGGTGGACCTTTGCACTTGTTTGAGGGTTTACGGTCAAGGAATCTTGTTGCATCTTATTGCATCAGGGGTTTTCGACCCGGTGGTGTAAAACTTGATCACGTAGCGCCGCAATATCTTAACCTTAACCTCTAAATGCTAAACACTGAAGTACAGACGGCTCTTGTGCACCGCAAAGACCAAGCCCCTGGCGCACGGGCATCATTTTGAAATCTTTGGCCCATTCCAGGATGGCTCGGAAGCCAAGCCTGGACAGCAGAGGGGAAGCCTTCGAGGCGAGGTAGTCAGCAGTCGTTGTCGCAGTAGTCGTCTTCGTTCGTCGTAGTCGCCGTCGTCGGTGTAAAATAGAGTAGTAGCACTAGCAGGACGAGGATAAAGATGCTGACAGTTGCATAAAATTCTCGCACCGATGTTCTGCTCAGCGTTTCTACTATTTCTGTTACTCCGACACCTGAGTTCTGTAGTGCACTCATGCACTGTCTCAGACTCGTACTGGCTAAATGCCGTGATCGTGGCCTTCACCAACATCCACCAGCATCACCACCACCACGACAACAACGCAGCTGTAGCAATCGTAGTCGCAGTCGCATTCGGAATCATGGCGGCAGCAGTCGAAGCAAAATAAGAGCAACTGCAATAAATGGCAGGGTGAGGTTCGGCAGCAGCGCTTTGTTGCCGAGCTCATGCGCTTTGACTGATGGAAGCCACCACGACAAGCGCACAAGCTCTAGTATTTCTATTCGGTGTGCGACGCATGTTATGTCATGGTTCATGAAAGTACGACTGTAACTATCACATGATTGTGAGTCTTCTGATGAAACCACCAAGTTTACCAACGGTGTGCTTTCTGAGAACTGCACAACCGATCGTCAAAGTTGATCTGAGCAAAGAGTTGCACTTCCACTCCTTTCTGCTTGCCGACCTGGGACCAAACACGCCAAAGCGCGAGCGGTGATGAATAGCTTTACACCTTGGCGGCTTCACTGCTAGACCAACAGGCTGAACTTGCGACTGCAGGCGAGCTTGAGTTTTATACGAATACGTTCCAGCCGGTGCCTGCAGATTGAACGCAGAGCACATGGGTGAATTCTTCTGTGAAACTAGCCAGGGCCTAGAGCAGTTTGTCTCTGCCCCGCTTGGTTCTGGGACTCTTTCCCTGGATTAAGCGTACGTTTTCAGCCCGGATCGTCTTCACGCTGCCATCACCGAGTCTGATTTCATACCTGCCTCGGACCTGATCCACAGAGAGGACCTCTGCTTGCTGGCCGTTGTATGCCTGGGCGGTCTTCAATCCCACCAGCTCAACGGTCGAGCCCACCTCCAGCACATCGTCCGTCTCACCCGTTGCCGGCAAAGTACCCTCCTTGCGGGGTGATGTGTTCGGCTCACGGTTTTCTTTCATCGCCGCCGAGGCTGCTAGCACTGCAGGCGTGGTCTCAATGAGGATCACGTTGTCCTTCTTCACCCGGAAGAGCTGGCCACTGTCTAGCGCACGGACCTCATAGCGCTGGGACTCTTCATGGCACTCTGCCACCCGGGCCACGCAGCCGTTGAGTTCAACATGGTTGCGCAGCCCACGGATGGCCACGAAGGCACCTGCAGCCAGTGGGCCCTTGCTAGAGACCTGGAGCAAGTGCTCTTTTCCCTTCACCTTCACCACTTGCCCCTTCACTTCCACCTCGTACTTCTGCTTGTCTCCTTTTGCCTTCACAACGACGGCTACCTCGCCGTTGAAGGCCTGTTGAGATCCAGAGAGGCCGGTGAGAACCACACTTTGCCCATGCAGCTCATCACGATCCTTGGGATCCTCCGCTGCGTCCTGGGGCTCGCTTGGCCTTTCCTCCTCTGCAGTCTCCACCTGGTACAACCTTCCGAGCAACTGGATCAGGCCTTCTCTATGCCGCTTTCGCGTCAGTAGAGCGGGCTCTGCTTCGATCAGCTGGTCGACCAAGGCGTGGACTTCCTTCGACGTGGAGACCTCAGACTTCGCCGGGAGGTTTTTGTGCTGGACGGTGACCTGGTCATCGGCCTCCACTTCGAGGCCAACTCCCGGTGGATCGTAGCGCAGCAGAAACCTCTTCAGTTTCATGATGTGCTCCAACTGTCCCTTTTTCCATGAAGCTCGAGCCAAATCCAAAAAAGGAAAACCGATCCTCTCGGCAAGGTTCAAGAAATTCACTCAGAGTCTCCTCCTGGGCTTCCACTAGACTCCCTAGGCGCAGTGTCTGAAGGCCCTGACCACCTTCTCGAAAATCCGCGAGTAGAACATGTACATCCTGGCAGGATCAGGGACCACGAGTCAGGGAGAATTTCGGGGAGTTGGGAAGCTCCCTGCTTTGGTCAGGCCCGGCTGCCTCCCTAAACCCTACACCCTAAACCCTGAACCCCTAGACCCTGAACCCTAAACAAGCCCTTGCAAAGGTAAGCGAGAAGGCATGACAGCAGGAGAGAGCCAGGTTCGGGCCCCGTCTTCGACGCGAAGCTCTCCAGGTTGTAGCCCTCACCAGGGTTCGCTTTAAGGACAGGCATCCGAAATGGCGGTTTCCGCAAGTCTTGAATTGGAGGATCCTACTCTTGTGGATCTACATGAAGGTTGTGGTGCTGTTGTGGTTTCACGGGCTCGGAAGGAGTGCAAGGCCGGGTACCAGACGCCGAAGTTGGGCCCGGGAAGCGCCAATTCGGCCGCGCCAAGCCCCAATCCCAACATGAAAAGAAGCGAAGAAGCCCCAAACACCATCATTCTAAAGTGCCTGGGAATCCCAGAGTGTCAGCCCGGCAAAAGGTGCCTGGAGATCGAAGAATGTCCTCACCTCAAGCTGGCTTTGAGTCCGGCCAGCCTGAGCACACGGTCGGAAGGAAGCCGATTCAGGACACGAAGGAATCATTAGTTGTGGTGAAGAAGGTAATGCTGGCGGAGATGAAGATGGTGATGGCAGTGGTGGTGACAATGATGTAGTCATACTGATCATCACTGCTCCGACCCTTCTGAATGTGACGATTACACTCAGCTGCTGCTTACCGAGCGGGCACTGTGTCGTTGCATTCCTCGGCGATCATGATGACTGCTTCGAGGATGTGGGTGATGATGCTTCTTCTTGGCTCTTGTCAATATTATCGCTAGTTGCATGGAACCCTCATGATGAAATTTCACATGCTGCTGTTGTGGCACTCCCGATACGGCACTGTCCTTCGCCATCAGAACCACTATTCCCATCGCCATCCACATGTTTGGTTTCAGGAATTGCATTCCTTTCTCCCACCAAAATCTGTATGGACTCATTGTTTCTTCCGTAACCGTAGACCTGTCCTCAGCTCCAGGCATCTTTGGAGATGTGGCGCACCTCCTCCGAAAACTGCCGAAGAGCTGCAGACCAACCCTGAGGCAGAGCCGAGAGAAGTAGAAAAGGAAACTGCAAGCTCAGGGTTTGGACCTAAGCTGTTTGCTGGCATCACGGCTGCGACTCTAAATGGTGGCCAAGAGATGGAAAAAGTAGCGGATTTCGCGCCAGCTTACTATAGCAACCTGGACAAAAGCTACCACAAACGGGTCCAACTATTGCTCCAGGCGTACATGAATGTATATCATATGTACAAACCTACCTACTTACAGCTTGCCTCCTGGATCTGCCACTTACCCCTCGTTATGATGCGAGAAGTCTGTGAGGAGTCTCATCATTGGACCCTGCCTCAAAACCCAAAAAGCCCTCTAAACCCGAAGCCCCAACCCTTAACCCTCTAAACTCTCCACCTCCAAACCCTCTGTAAGCATGCTAAACCCCTGAACCCAAAACCCTAAACCCTTCAACCCCGGTTGACAATCATTATGCAATAGTAATGCTTGTAGCAGCAACAACAACAACAACAATAGTAATAAAAGCAAAAACTTAGCAATAACAATAAGAATGATAACACTAGTACCAACAACAGAAACCATCATCATCACCACCATGCTCTTGAGGACCCAAGATCCGACCTCAGGAGGCTGAGGACGCCCCGCAGCCCCGGCTGCCTGGGTGGGTTTCATGCTCCAGGCGAAGATCTCGAAAAAAGAGGGGTCTGGGTAAGTTTTTGTTTGAGCACCTTTTTTTCTGCCTGGGAGCTAAGGTCGGTAGAATCGGCGATTTGGGTAAGGTAGGACTTCGGGCTTTCAACTTAGGGCTGAGTAGGGACGTGTCTTGGGGGGCTTCGTTGGGGGTTTAGGGGTTATTTTGGGTTGAGGCTTTGGGATTGAGGGTTTGGGTGGGCCACCTTCTGCGGGTTTCAGGTCACCTTGGATCTCTCCGACTTTCCTGCTGAGGGTTCATTTCTAGGACGGGACTTGTGAAATTGCCGCATTCGGGGCTCAGGGCTTCTTCCAGCACTCATCGCAGCAAGCCCTGTGGAAAGGCCTCTCCGCTGAGGTCATCATCACTTCTGTCGTCCTGCCATCAAGTTCAGTGACACTGCGCTAAAACCCTGGACCTCAAACCCCCATTTTCCTTCACCCTACCCGGATTAGACCCTGAACTGCACAGACCAGGTATGACCAGGTGTCCCACGCAAGCCAAAATTGTCGTGGTCTCAGAAAGCTTTGAAGCCCAAGGCCAGCTCCACGCTCCTCCTCTCGACGCAGCTGCAAGATGCGCTTCACCGCAGCTGGGAGGACCACCTCATCCTCGCCTCGAGCCTCCTGAAACCAGGCAGCTTCAGACTCCTTCGGGCCTTGGGGGTTTATTGGGCTTACAAAACTTACAGGATTTTGGGTCCCAGGGCTCGGTGTAAACACCTTGCAGGGTCTAGGATTCTTTGAGATACCTTTCCTCCTGCACCGGAGCTTCCCGGTGCGTCGGAAGGGCAGAGGTCACGGCGCTATCCTGCCAGGGCACCGAGGGACAGACTGTCTTATCATCTCAGAGCATCTGGCGCTTCCACGGCTTCCATGCAGTCATCTTAATCTCTGCTTCAATCCGGTTTAGGACAGTGTTCCTTCCACACGTCACTATTCGGCTCTGCTTCCGAAGCTAAACCTGTAGCTTTTCCTTGTTTTTCCCACAATGCTTCTTGATTGCCAGGCAGGTCTGTCTCGGGCAAGATCCCCTGCATGTTTTTTCCAAGTGCAAGCCGAACAAACCCCAAAGATTCCCGAGACATAAAGCCTACACCGTCATTCCAAAGCTAGGGGCTTTCGCAACACATACTAGCCCACAAGAGGAGCCCGAACGCAAGCCTACTTGGAGGTTCATGGGTCGATATAAGTAAGGTTATAAGTAGGGTAACTATAGTTATGACCTATATTAGGGACTTATACCTCCACTTATAACTATGCATGAACCTCCACGTAGACCCGTTACCCCTGAAAGGAAAAACTCTGAGCCCGGAGCCTTCGACCGCGCACCCAGCTCCCAAACAAAAAAGGCGCGGAGTATATGTATTTGTATGTATAGACATACACACATACATACATACATACATACATACATACATACATACATGCATCCATACATACATACATACATACATACATACTTACTTACTTACTTACTCACTTACTTGCTTCCAATACTTACTTACTTACTTACTTACTTACTTACTTACTTACTTACTTACTTACTTACTTACTTACTTACTTACTTACTTACTTACTTATATATATATATGTTTATGTTTATTTATCTATTTATGTATTTATATATTTATTTATATATCTATATATTTATATTTATTTATATATATATAGTTGAGCATATAGTCATATCTATATTTATATTTTTATCTATATCTATATTTGTATTTACACACACATATATATATATGTGTGTGTATACATAGATGTGTATGTGTGTAACATATGTACATATGGAAACCCGAGTACGTGGTACCCACGGTACCTCAACACACCCCGGCCTCATAGACCTCCGGGAGAGCCTCCGAGTCGGCCCCTCTCTCCGAAGCCATCGAGAGCAGTCTGCTATAAGGGCGGGGGGTGGGGTGAGGCTTTGGGGATGTTTAGGGTTTAAAGTTTGAGGGTTTAGGGTTTAGGGCTCAGGGTTTAGGGTTGAGGATTAGGAGATTCAGGGCTAAGGTGTGCTTAGTTTACACAGCGGTGCCCGGCTTTGAAGATGGAAGGGGCTTGGGATTGCTTTGAGTTTGGGACTTAGGCTTGGCATTCCATCGCGTAGACTCCGCAGCATAGACTTGAGGCAATTCAGAATTTAGAAAGAACTCGGAACCGCAAGTGTGTGCGATGCTGCTTGTTGTTCGCCATATTGGTCGTGGTACGTCGCCTGGTTTGGATGCACGAGCATTGCCACAGCGGCAGAAACCCGATTGTCCGAACAAGCACAGCACAAGGCGCCTTGCAAGTAAAGCCAAGCACAAGCACTCAGTCATACATCAGTTTTGGGCTTCCGCGTGACCTGTAGCATATGCTTGGACAGCTTATGCCCAGACCGGATCACTCCAGGAAATTTTAAAACTTACGAGGCTAGCAATACTTCTGAAGACTCTTCTCCTGGGATGGTCCGTCGGGTCAGGTCTTCTGCCTGGCTCCCGATCCCCCGGTCAGTGGCCAAGGCAAAACGCCGAGGAACAGGGGCGATGACCATAAACCCGGAAGCAAGGATCCTACGTGTTGAGTCACGCCCCGAAGGCATTTGCACCACATATAAGATGCGAACCCGGATGCCTTGAGTCATCTCAGGCCCCATCACACATCTCTGAAAACCAAAAACCAACAAACCCACAGAGCCCCGGGGAGGCCCGAAAAGGACAAAGTTAAAAAGGGAGTCTCAGCAGCCGTGGACCACGATGCAGTCAGCTCCCAGCTCAAGCGACCGATATCCCTTGCTGCAACCTTCCGGCGGAAACGCTCTTATTTTTTGTTGGGGAAGTGTGCAGGTTTCGGATTAACGAGAACTGGGCTTCCGTGGTTTCTGTCGATTGTGAACTGCGACAGGTCGGGTGCAGCCATGCATTGCTGCTATATTGTCTCTATTTCTTCTCCTCACTTCCATGACTAAGTATACATCCCAAGTACCCACCTGTTCGTACTGCAACTTTCGGAAGATTGATCTGCTGTTCGTTGCCATAAGCACGGGGCATTGTCAGTAGCACTATGGATGGATTATGCTATTCAGTGACGCGGTGCATCATGACGAGCAGTATGGCTGTTCATTCTACACTAAACGCAGCGGCGGAGGTGGTCGTCGTCGTCCTCGTAGTTGGCAGCAGCAGCTGCAACAGTGCAGCAGCAAAAGTAGTAGGGGGAGGTGGAAGAGGCGAAAGAGGCAAAGGAGGGGCGGGGGGGGGGCGGAGGGTACGGAGGAGGAGCAGGACCTGGAGGCACAGAAGTGGTGCTTCGTTTGGTCAGTTTGTATTAGCTCGGTATGATTTTCACTACCGGCCTCACCATGATTGTGTTATGAAAGCGAGATCCGGGTCGAAGGAATGCGATAACGTATGAACTGGTAGACCCTCCTGTACCTATGGTTTACTGCTATTCCACTAATTCCCTGTTTAGTAGCTGCATTGGGTGAGACTGTCTCTTGGCAATATAATCCTAAGCAAAGGGCAAACGAGGCTTAACCCACCTGCGTCTGTTCGGCACGAGCCAGGCAGACCATAACAAACCTTCGATTATAGTAGAGGTACAGCATCACAGCGTTAGCATGGTTATGGCCACGGTTAGCCACAGTAGCCGCACCTCTGCAGAAGCTGGTCTACACGGCCTTGGTGTCCAACTACTTGGTTTGGAGTTTGGAGTGGGGGCCCGTCTGGAGCACCTGGGCAAGTGGAGGCTGGGAAACCAAAAACATCGGATAACTATGCGAACGTAGTTCCCGGATCCTCCAAGACACGGCTTGAACGCAGGCGTACTTCGCACCTACGCTTGTGCGTGCCGGACTCCTGCGTCCATGGAGACTCGGTCCGCCTACTGCAAGCAGACCCATCCACGGATATCGACATACACCATGTTTAACACATCGAACTCCTGACCGCCTGACCCCGCAGCAGTTAAACACAGAACGTCAAACGCGGAGCGTGCGCAAAAATATGGTTGACCCAGGCATACGAACATGTCAAAATCCAAGGCATCACTTGTCATAGCCTGCATGATGGTATGACTGCGATGAAGCATCACTGATCCATCTCTGGCCTAGGCTACTGTGAAGGACATCTTGTGTCCGACACCTCCATCAGGCACCGATTTGTGATCTGACTACGAGCAGCATGGGCCACAGCACCATCATCGTGACTGTTACTATTGAAAAAACCACCTATCCGTATCGATATTCTTACCATGAACAGGACCCTTCTGCACCTTGATGCTGTTGGTGTTGATATCGCGCATGCCGCTTGCATCACTGCTTTCAGGCTGTGGACACGAAAAGAACTCTGACCCCATCGGCCCTTATAGCCCTAAGCTGGGGCGAGTGGCTCTTCTCTCCTGGCGGCATGAAGCTGCTGGCTGCCTGTAGCAGTAGCATTCTTGCTGCCATCGGATTATGTATTTTGAGGCTAAGTGCACGCGATACATGTAGCTGGTGCTCTGTCTGCTACTGAACGTTGCGCACTCACTGCCGATGCATGAAGACCGCACGTTCGGCAGTCCCACACGGCTGGGTGAGGCTTGTACATGTGCGCGTGTGCGCGCACGTGTCTGGACGTGCACCAATAGTGACTGTGCGCGGTCTATGGCATGTGTCACTGTTTGGAAAGCCGGGGGCTATGAGGAACCCCGAAAAATCCCATGCCGACAAAGACCCTTCTTTGTGGTTACTGGTAGTTCGTTCTGCTAAGTTTGGCGGATTTGGTGGAGTAATGGGTGGCAAAGTCCAACTGCTGTCTCAGGCCGCCAGGGGGAGAAAGCTGCACTGTAATACGAGTGTGCATGTGTGTGTGTGTGTATATATATATATTTATTTATATTTATATACTTTAAGAAGAGGGAGTGCCCATGCACTTGCTTGTTTCACCTATGCTTTCAGGATGCAGTCACCTGTGTACAGCCTGTATCTACTTGGCTATTGCTTTGTACCTACTTGTGTTACTTGTGACTGAATATCTTATGTTTGTACAATGTTTGTACACATATGAAATCTTCAAGCGAGTGCTCAACTGAGTTTCGGCATCTTTGTGCTGGCACCCGAACCAGTGACCTCTCCTCAGTAGGCCCTCTAAGAATCCTGGCTCCACCACCAGCATAGGCTCGCGAAGTCTTCCTAGGTGCGCTTGGGTTTCGAGGTTCTCCGCGGCTGAGTTCCTTCTTAGGCTACGACCCCGTGATGTCAATGTCGTCTGACGCTGACGGCCTAGGCAACAATACAGTGACAAGCCGCGCAGGGAAGCGCATCAACACCAAGCCACACGTCTCTGGGCTACCCGCGAGTAAACCCCGGCAGCGGGCACGGTTGCCTGCTACGTCAAGAAGCACATGGCACTGTGGTAAATCTTCGCAGCTTCACCCATCGCCCTTTTCTCTGGAGCTCCACGCGCCCCGTCGCGAAAGACACCTACAAACCTACGCGTTCACACAACGAAGTGAGACCAAAAGAGGACGAAAGGCCATTCCTGGCCAGTCAAACAGTTGGCGGAAATCGTATACGGCTGCAGATGGCTGCAGGGCTGCCATCAAGTTACCGCCTGTGCACAAGCTGTCCCAGAACTGCTCTGCTGGCAGTTTTGCAGGCACGCGACCAATCAATCGAAAGCCTGCAGAAACTCCCAATTGTACCGGCCGGTCTGTGAAACCGCGCAGGCATTTGCTGTTTCGGCGCACTCCTCTCCGAGCGCGGTCGAGAGAGGTCCGGACAGGAAAAGAACTGCAGCCAGCCTGGCAACCCCAGGGGCTGCAGACAGGAAGAGATCCGCCTGAACTCCCAGTGCATACAAGTGAAGACCTCATGGAAAAAGCTGTTCCAGCATGTTGCGGCAGGTCGCCACCTTAGTTGAAAAGTTGCAGTTTGAGGAAGCCTTGCTGAGGTCACCCTCAACATCGGCAGTCGGCAAAACGGGAAGGTGTCTTCATAGAGAAGTTGCCATTGAAGTGGCCTCCCACTTCAGAAGCCATGCAAGGATTGCTTAGAAGCCTTCGGCGTTTGCCAAAGGCTCTTCTGAATCTCGGATCTCATTCCAGCCGCGCTCCTCAGCGCTCCTCTTCCTCCTGTGAGCAAAGCACGTCTCGACTCGAGGAGCTGCTCCTTTCTTTCGGCTGCCGGCTCTCCTCGGATCCTTCAGGAGACCTTGCCAGGCGTCGGTCAAACGACTACATCCTGTGACTGCGATATGATGTATCTAGTATGATGAATGTATGTATGTATGTATGTATGTATGTATGTATGTATGTATGTGTATACAACTGTATATACATACAGTTGTAAATACAAATATACATAAATACATATCTATATATATATATGTACATTAGTTATCAGTTTTCGCAGCAAAGGCGAATGAAGAGATATAGAAACAGACCGGAGACCCCGCGCCTGCAGCCGATCCTTGCGTGCTTCTTCATGCGGGGCCTGCGCGGAGCCTCAACGTCCGTCGCGGAACAGAAACGCCCACACACGTCCAGGGACGAATCTCTCCGCGCATCTCCTGCCTTCGTGGGCTCAGGGAAGGGGATCTTCTGCCCATTCGAGAAGAGCAATGGCTTAAATTCCTGCGATTGAAAGATCAGTAGCAGCCACCTCAAAAATGCGAGCACACTGCAGCAACACGCCTCTGGCACGGACGGGTGCATGACGGGGCTGTTCCTTCCGAGCATTCACTGGACAAGGCCTTTCTCCGACCCTTCACGGCACACACCAGCACGGAGTCCTGTAGCGGGTAACATGAAACTCCAGCCCCTGCTGCCTCAGGTCCAGCAAAGTAGTCACGCGGGGACCCCTGACTTCCCAAATCCATCCAAGTTGCTCTGGATTTCCCCAGGCAACTTCACAGACCTGGCCAGGAACGGATTCGGAAGCGTCGAGTTGCGCGATGCGTGCCGGGCCTTCTGGCTTGCGACCTTCCACTCCTTGAAGCCAGACAAACGCTCGAAAACTTGCAGCGCATCCTGATGGCCTCGAAGGCGGTACACGAGCTTTGAGCGGACAGCGCAGGAATGCGAAGACAGCCCGCACACGGGTTTTTGCGTATACTCGGCCCAGGACTGACCATGTTGATGAAGGCATAGCCCAGGCCAACTGAGTTCTTGAAGTCGATCGGCAGGTACACGAAATCGAATCGCGAAAAGAAACCCTGACCAGTCAGCAGGTCCACTACCTCACAGGATTGCAATGCAAGTTCCCTGCAACGAAGACCCGCTGATGGTTTACTGCACTACATGCCTCTAAACTCTTCATCTCAAACTCAAAGCTCACGCTGTGACATGAGAAGAGGAGCATCATCGCGGCTGTAATCGTTGGGAAGGTTGCGAAGCATGACGGTCACCCATTCCGACTCCCTCGGCGAACGCGATGTCGCAAGATGAACATTTCAGCATTCTCACTTCGACTAGCACTGCTACTGTTCTGTGTGATTGGTAGCACTGTTGCTGTTGACGGTAGGCTTCATCTTGAGTCAAGAAGCTCCTTCACTGCTGTAGGTTCCACTCCAGGGTCGATCCTTTGCGAAGGCAGGCTTCTTGCCAGCAGACTTGTAGATGTTTTTAGCGTTGTCCGGTACACTATCCTGAAATGGACTGTCATTGGTTTCTCTGGCCGACAGAAGAATCTTGCAGCAGCGAGTCTTCTGCCCGTTGGCCTGCGCGTCGTCAGACCTGTCTTCGGGCAAACAACAGCAGCTAACCCCAAAGCCGGCTGCCAGCCCTCACTTCTGGACGCAGGAACTCTGCATGGCACTGCACAGGTCGGTTTGCGGCCTTCGGGCATGCCCGTTCCCAGCTGCGGCGCCCATGGGCACAGCCTTGGAAAGCTCGGCTTCGGCTTCCGGTCACGTTGCAGGGTTGAGCGTGAAGGTGCAGGACTTGGCATTTTGAGTTTGCTGATTACTTATGCGCAGCACGGAAGGAGCAACGAAGTGTCTTGGTTTACTCGCCGAAGGCAGCGAGTACAATGCAGGAGCTTCACTTCCACGTTTGTGGTGCCGACCAAGAATACCTTGTTTTGTGGTGATGGCCACGACGAGATGTGTCTTACTGCACCTGCAGTTCCCTATGTACTACTACTACGACGACGACGACGGTGGCTGCTGCTACCGCTGCCCTTATCATTGTGCCGTTTCTGTGATCTCTTGCTTCTCGCATTGCTTCGACGATTCTTACGACTTCCGCGGCAGCACTATATAGAACAGTACTATCACGACAACTGGCATGATTGTTGCGCTGCTGCTGCAGCATTTGATGTGTTATTCCCCCGGCTACACGGAGAAGATGGCTTTAACTTCTTCGAGTGTTGCA
The DNA here is from genome assembly GCA_905231915.1 of Symbiodinium necroappetens. NCBI lineage: Eukaryota > Dinophyceae > Suessiales > Symbiodiniaceae > Symbiodinium > Symbiodinium necroappetens. The sequence continues at coordinate 13,563 of CAJNJA010029542.1, forward strand.
TGACGGCCTCGGGTCTCGCAAAAGTCTGCAGAGAAGGCCCCGGCCCCATGACCAGGAAGCAGCCAGGGGTTAATGGACATGCCTGAGTCATGTAGGTGTCGAGTTCAGGCCTCTTTAGGACTGGACTTCAGGTCTCTTTGGGATTGTATCATTGGGATTAGAGTAGAGTTCAGGGCCTCTTTAGGGTTGGGCCTAGGGTTGAGGGTTTGGGGCTTGGGGCTTCGTACGCGGGAAGGGGTGGCACTTGAGCAGAACAGGAACCCACACTCAGGGGACCACCAAAGGGAGCATAATGCAGAAGGACCCCCACATGAACTTGAGCATGTTGCAGATGACAACGGTGTGCATCAGGGTTCGGGTTCTGCCGGGCTTCGGGGTTTGGGAAGGGAGCAAGGTCTAGGCTAGAGCACAACCCCAAACACCTCAGCCGCCAACCCGCAGATCCGGGAAAACAAGCTGCAATCAAATCCCAGAACTACAAAACCCTGCATCCCGAAACCCCCCTCCTCCAGAAAAACAAAAATAAATCCTACACCCCACACCTAATCATCCCCAAACACATTTTCCGGTCTCTTGTGATGATATTCCAAGGAGCCCATGCCCACAGCGCCAAGGGGGCCGGCCTAGTTATTCTTGACTTTGGGGTCTTCCTTCTTGGGTTTCTGTCGGTTTTCGACTTAAGGGCTCTGGGGCTCAACCAGGGTGTCGTAAGGCGGTGCTAGGAGGGCTTGGAGAGGGGGCTGCTCTGGTCTCAAGGTTTAGAGTGAAGCAGTAGGGTTGTAGTTAGTAGCATTTTCTGGGTATTCTGGGATAACTTGGGCGTTAAGGTAGTAGGGTTCTGGACTGTGGGTTTGGGGTGCAGGGATTCCGAAGATCAGGATTGAGCGGCCTCCGCCTCAGGGCTTGGGATTGAAGTTCAGGGCTTTGGATCAAGGGGTTCAGGGTTCTTTAGGATCCGCTTACCAGAAGAGGCCCTAAACCCCTGAAGCCTTATCCGGCAATCCATAGAGACTAAGCCAACATTAGACTGAGCAAGACAAAAACAACTCATAGGAGCCCTCAGAGAAGTCTGATAGAAGCCTCACATAGGAAGCATCTAACATGCCGGCCTAGGCTCCGATCCATTCCAAGACAAACCCCTGGGCTCCCAAGACCAATGCTAGTCGCTCCCTTGCTGCCCTGAAGCTAACGGTGCTTAGGGTTTAGGGAAGTTTAGGGAAGTTTAGGGTTTAGGGGTAACCCTCCTCCCATTGTTGCTCCAACCAGGCGGTTTGGGGAACAAGGCGCTGTAAAAGCAGGCGGGGGCTACAAAACCTAAACCCAAAACCCTAGACCCTGAACCCTAAACCCTAGACCCTGAACCCTAAACCGGGCCTACAGGGCGTTGAATTCTCCCCACCTCCGCGGAGGCCATCTCCTGGGAGGCCGCGACAGAAGCCATCCTGGGAAAAGGGCTGGGCCCATGGAGAGTTCTCTAAATGTGGGAGATAGGATTAGGGGACCCTTGGGGATCTAGACCCTCTCAATAACGTCCCTTTCAACAGAGTCAGAACCAGGGTTCAGGAGGGTCCCCTTTTAGGGGGTCTCCCTGATACTACCTAGGAAAATGCGGGTCCGCTTTTTTGGGGTCCAATTATAGTACGGCACCCTTATACAAAGTACCCTGTTAGAGAACTACTCTGTTGGTATTCTGGGAGCTCTATAAGCCCTCTGCAGCGGCTTTTAAATTGTTGACAAGGTTTTTCCCAAAGAGTTTACTGATGCTGTGGATTCTGGGCTGAGCTAGTCGACGCTTGTCTGACCTTGCCAAAGCCAGGTATGGTTCTGGTTGGGCTTCAACTGTTTGGGGTTTTCGGTCGTATCGTTTACAGGACTCAAGGGTCCTTGGTCTGTGGACGTCTGGGATGTAGTGCTAAGCAGTTTGCGGAACTATCGTGAAAGAAGATGTGCCCTTGAGCCCAAACCGCTTAACTATCGATCCTACAACCTAAACTGCAGGGCCCTCAGGCCCTGAAGTAGTCCCTGAGCTCACCCGAAATTCCAAAAGCCAAGGACCCTTCACACTACCCGCCCAAACCATGCCACACAAATCCGCGCGAGGCTCTGGGAATATTGATGGGCCATGGCTTGAAGGCTTGCTGCGTACTGGGCCAAGACCTGCGCGCTGGCGCCTTGGCACTTGGCAGGGTGTGTGTTTCTTAAAGTATATCCTAACATATAAGAATGGATTGTTGCATAATAGTTGATTCGTAAAGGCCCCTTGGGACGCGAGGCCTTGGCTTTTCGAATTGAGGGTCCAGGGCTGCAGGTGTAGGAGCACAGGGGTTTGGGACGGAGGCTCCAGGAGCCTAAGGTTCTGGGTTTTTGTAGAATTAGCGCAGGGATTGTGCTTCGGAGTTGGGGTGTAGAGGTAGCCCTGCGGTCAAGGGAGCAGATTTTTGGCAGAATGTGGGTTAGCAGGCAATCTGGGATTCTGTGGTTGGGGTTGGGTGCGGTCCTCTGGCTCGCAAGGGCTGATGAGATAGAGTCGGCTGAGATTATGCACTGCCGCAGCTTCTCGCCTGAAGGAGGTATCGACGGCATGGGCATGGAATAGCCCGGAAAGGGCGGCATCATCTGCGAATAGCCACCGGTCTCACCTAGGGGGTTTTTCACATCTGCAACAGACCGCACCGGCCACAGCGCAACAATGCCTGCGTGAGCTCCAGGTTCAGGCTCCTGATAAGCCGGCCACTCGTACCTTCAGGGCGAGAGAAATACAGAAAGTCATTGCCTGTTGTATCTAGAATTGCCATGGCTTTACCCCAAACTGTCAAAGCCTGAACACTCCCTGGACCCTAAACCCACAAGCGTTTGCTCTTGAAGACAGGCAGCTCGGTCTTGACGGAGCCGAAGGACGTTGTATCCTTACATCTCTCGTGTCCATCAAAGCCTCTGCAAGGTGTTGGGTCCAAGAGTTTCGGGCTCAAGGGTTTAGGGTTGGGGTGTTCGAGTTCAGGGGACTTCTCTCTGCTTTGGGCTCGTGGTGTGCGATTTATCCGTACGAAGTCAACCAGGCTGCAATATTTTGTTCACCAGAGCCTCTGGCATCAAAGGGTCACCCAGAAGATCCTGTAGAAAGCCTGGAGTCCAAAGCTGAAATCCAAGAAAGCCTGAACCCCAAAGCCCCAAACTCGAAAACCCAAACCCAAAGCTTCAAAACCCGGAACTCAAAGCTATGAATCTAGACACCCTCCAGGCCCTTAAACCCCGAAGCCCCCGACCTCAAAGCCCTCCTTAGATCCGAAAGCCTTGAACCAAACCCTCGCCACGCAGCCTCCCGGACTGCCCTCGACGTTGGGGCCGATAGGAGGCCTTGTGGGTATCGGTCTCTAGGACGGTTTCGGGCTTTAGGATTTTGTGGCTTTAGGGGGCATTGGGGCTAAGGGAGCTGCTTGATGAGATGAAAGGCATAGGGTCAAGAGTTAAGGGATGCACAGTGGGGACTAGGAAGGGTGCAAGGAATACGGTTGAGGGTGAAGAGTTCAGGTTAAAGTCCAGGGATGCGCTGTGTCTCTTTTCCAGTGCACTGCCAAAGAGAGCTTACTTAGGCAGGCAATAATCCCTGACTTCCCATCCTCTCGGTGTGCTCGTTGTAGCCAGCTTTCTCTTGCCTCTTCCGACGACCCTTGCTCTGGATCTTCGATTGAAAGCGAATCACCAGCGTCCCCCCTAGCAGGATCGTCACCCTGAGCATGCACAGCCCTCATCTCCACCACAGGACTGTTGAGACGGTAGGAGTTCAAGCTGTTTAGGGTTGGAGGAAGTGCGGTTCACGGTGCAAGGTTGGCTAAGGTAGGCTAGGGTGTGCGCAAGGAAATGTGAGATGGGACGGCGGGTAACGTGTGTTTAGGGAAGCCCTCAGTCAATCTTTGTGCCATGAGCCACATGATGCCACATGGCTCCTCTGAGCACGCTGCTGTGCCGCAGCAGCAGCAGCAGCAGCCCCAGCAGGTACCGGTCCGTGATAGCTGGGCCATTCCTTGCACAACATCCAGTCTGCGTTCACGACTCGCAGCATTGGCTTGCTGAGGCTTAAGAGTTCAATCAACATACGCACTGAGCAACTGCGGGAAGAGTGTCAAACTGCGTCGTCGTAGATCCCCAAGATCGTGTGTCCTGAAAAACACCAAAGTGTCAGAAGTGCGCGAATTGGTGTGAAGGACGATGCCGTGAATCAAATGTGCATCTAAGCACCGCGCAGGGTTGGTAAAGGATGGGTTTCCCGTAAAGCTTCCTGCACCAAGTGAACACTCCATGCAAGATCGCAACCTCATCTCGGACACCCCTCTCAACTTTGCGGATTCTCGCGGTTGGGCCCTGGCACCTCGCGGCTCCGACCCCGGATCTGACCTCACCGGAATTCAGGCTTCCCGTCTCAAGGTGAACAGTCTCGGGTAGACAGCGGTTCAGACTTGAGATCCAGTGCCCATGACTCTCTCTCTGGGTCTCATGCGTGAATGAGCCAACTGGATGGCCGGGATGAGGTCTCCGAATTTCCTGTCAAAAGCGCAAGGGCTGCTTCGTAACGTCCATTGTCAGAGTGTCCTATTACGCTATGCTGACTACAGTCAGCTTCGTTGGCTACGTCGACGTACGTTGACGTTTCAATCAAGACGCCCCATCTCGATGACGTTGCAGGAATCGCTCTAGCAAAGTGTTCTGACATGCTTGATCAACAGTGTCTCCGGTCTGCCTGCAGCGGAAGCGAGAAGCCGTCGTCTCGAGGTTGCGGATCCTCAGCAAGAGCCCCAGTCCCGCTGATAGCCGCAGCAGCAGCAGCAGCAGCAGAGCACAAGTAATTACTACTTCCAGTAGTGCTGATGTTGCACTCATGCTCCTGCTACCAACCAAGACCACCACCACTTGCACGAAAATGAAGACTGGCACAAGCGCTTCTCGTTCCACTGGCACTTCTACTTGTACTTCTAGCACTACTGCTGACGATTATATTGACAAGTCTCCTACTCGTCTGCTGCTATTTGCTCCTGCTGCTTTGTGCCGCGACTGAGGGACGGATGCCGCTCGTGCACCGAAACTTGGAAACGCGCGCAATACACATGATCCTAAAGCACGGCCGTGCACAACACATCCCTGACCCAAACACACAAAAGCATCATGAAAACCCGAGATGCTGCCATAAAATCAGGCTGGCTGACATAGGCGGGCGATCCTCGAAATGCCACGCCGCTGCGGAGCTTGTCACTTCAGGAAATTTGAAGCGGCAGGTCGAATAACGAAAGCCCCTTTGCTCAAGTTTCGGGTCGCTGCTATAAGAGTGCCAAGACCTGAGACTCTGAGGAACATCTTTCGAGCGTGTGTTGGCTTCTGTTAGGGGCCCGGTCTTGATGAAATGCTGGTGCGACGTGTTGGCAGGATTTGCCATGATTTGCCCATCTCAGCCTTCCACTTTCAGTGTCCCCGCAGCCATGGACCAGTGCTGTGAGGAAGCCCTTGGCACTTAGGCATGCCCGTCCTGGACCTACCGCCTGACGATCTCCAAAGGTCATTTCACCTTGGCAGCTCTGCACCCGTCGCGCTTTCTCTTGCACTTCCTTGGCGGCCGCAGCTATCTGAGTCGGCAACTGTCCTCTTGAACTGTGTCCACAGGTCTGCGACCTCGTTGGGCACACTGAGCGATCAGATGCGCAGCCTGTCTGCGGCCCCAAAGGAATCAGCAACCATGCCAGGGGCAGTGCTCGGCTCGGAGGGGACATCTCCCATGTCTTGTTTCGGCTTTGCCTCATCCTCCCAGCTGCAGCGCATGCGTCGGGATATGAGCAGCACAGAACCAACGACGATGAGACGAGACAGTCTTTCCAGGAATCCTCGAATAAAACTTTTTTGGCTGAACATCCCCATCCCAAAAGAAAGCCATTGGTGGGATGGATACTCCGCGGGCGGCAGCATACTGAGTTTGGCGGGCCGGGCTTGCCGGGATGAGTATAGGGAGAGCGAGGGGAGGAGAGTGGCTGCCTGGAACTCTGACACTTCAGACGGAGGGTGCGGCAAAATCAAGTCCAAAGGAAACCTTCGCTGTGCGAGACTTTGTTGAAGGTGGGCTTGATAGGGATACTTAAGGGTGGCCACTCCTGGGATAAGCTGGGGGATACGATGCGAATTGGCACTCAAGGATACTCTGCGGGAAACTCCGGGGATGAGACTCTGAACGCAACACTCCCGAGGCACACCCTGGAGGCAGGCAGTACGGTGATACTCACAGGGATGAGATACCCTGCAGAAGCGTCTGCAGAAATACCCAGCGGGATGCCCTTATTCATACACTAGTGAATATGTATGTAATTATCTTGCGCGAAAGGAAAGATGGTTTGGATAAGAGGACAAGCGGCAAAAATGTATATGTACAAACATATATGCACGGAGACAGATATGTGAATGTAGATCCAGAGCCCTCAACCCGGCTCTGCAGAGCCGATGGCTCCTGCTTGCCGCGTCTGCTGAAGAAGCGCATCTTTGAAAAGGGCGTGGAAAATGGCTGCGTTGGGATGCGCTTCTCTGCTGCAGTTGAATGCGCTTCACGTTTCTCTGTGTGTGTGTGTCTGCCTGTAGCTGGAGGTGTGCCTTCTCCCGGCTGCATGAGAAGATCTCGGTTTCAGGACATTGGTGCCATGTTCGGCTCAAGTTGGTGCTAAGCAGTGCCTGCCAGCTGCTGAGGGCAGTAGCTACGGGGTGGCCAGCTGTCTCCTTGACAGCGGCTGCCAACAGAGGCCATGACAGCACTCATCGTCCACGGCTGACACGACTACGCTATCTAGCCATCTCAGATCAAAACAGGCATGCCTTGATTGAAGGGTCCAGGCCTCGGGCTGATCGACGTTCCGCGCCTCGGCCCAGACAGGGACTCCAAGGCATGGCGCTCTGAAGTACCATAACACCACACTGCTCTTGCCCTGATCAACCCGTTCTAGCATCAAATCGAAGTTGGAGTAAGATGCTACGACGAAGAAATGCACAATACTCGAGAACGACAACATGATGCCGCCATAGCAATACCTTACCACGAGAGGGCATGACACGATTATGGCCACCACAAGACAGTTTTCTGAACTGCTATCGTATCACCATGTTTCAAGCTCCAGTGCTAGACAGCTAGGAGTCTATACTCCCCTCATACCCATGTAGAAATCTACACACTAAAGACCCGCACAATACCACATACTCCCATACACTTATACCCTAAAACTCTCCGGCAATACTCACACCAAGGCCCCGAACTCTTCAACATGAACCCGACGAAACCCCGAGGCCCGAAACTCGAAAGCGGGGGAGCTCTTCCTGGGCTCCCGGCGCCAGCACGCAGCCTGGTCCAGCGTTTAAGGTTTGGGGGGTGTCGGGTTTATAGGGATTTTCTGGGGAGGGATAGTATAGGGACTTCATGTTTAGAGGTCGACTTGAAGAGTTCAGCACCTTGGGGCTCGGAGGTTGCCGAGCTTCTTGAGGTAATGCCCCGAAGGGAGGCGGCTCTTGGCTCAGTATCTCAAACTAAGGGCGTCTCTCGAGACGTCGATGCTTTGCACAAATCGGCGATGTGTTCGATCCAGTCTTATGTTGCCGACGGTATTCTGGTTACTTCTTATGCTTGCAACTGTAATGCTACAATGAGTATGCTTGCACGACTGGCTGGCCATCGGACAAGGACCGTTACTACTACCACTGCTAAGATGACGATCTGCCCTGACCTTGTATGTGATCATCACCACTCAGGTACATGGCTACTCTGACTTCTTTAGACATTACTGCTGCAATGGACTGCTACTCGAAGACCATGGACAGAGCACTGGAAGCTCGAACACCCCTGAGCGCCGAATTCTAAACCGATCAATCCTAAACCCTAAACCCAAAATTTGCAATCAGCCCGGAAACCCGAAAGCCCTAAACCCGGATGCCCTAAACACCGAGTTCGCACCATGGCCTGGCCAGTGGCTCTGCGAGGGTCGTCGGCAGAGGTCGAAGCTCCGACTCCTACGAAGGCTGGCGTGGGCTTCCGGGTTTAATGCTTAAGGTTTGGAGGTTTGAGGGTGTCAGGTTTGGGCAAGTGGGGTAGGTATACGGTCTAGAGTACCTCTCGTTTTGGTCGGGCTGGGGTGCCGAACCAGCGGCCGATAAGCATCTCCAACAAGCTGGGCACAGTATTGAAAAACTGCCTCGGTGTAGGAAGCCAGGTGCTATCCAGAAGGGCTTCAGCTCCTGCTGTCGTTGCTTGAAGGCCTGCACGCATCGCAGGAGAAGCACCTGAGTTTGCCAGCATATGCAGTGCTTTGGAAAAAACAGAGGGCAAAACCTGGGTTCCAGGAAACTTAGGTCCATGCTCTTTCTTGCTTGATCTCCTTCACCAGCAGTGCCGTGATGCCTTGGTGCAGACAACAGACTGAGGTGACTTCACGTGGAAGACTTATTTCTCGGTAGATGACACAGGCTCCAAAGACTCCAAAGGCTAGAACACTCTAGGCGCACTGGTGGAATGGGATTTGCGCGATAGTCTGCTGTAGCCATGTAGGGACAATGGAGGATATAGACAAAAACGCACACTTTCCGAGCTGAGATCCGGTCCACTCGCTCCCGTGGCATCCACCTCTGACGCCCCAAGCTGTGGTGGTGCATCCAACATGGACAGCAGCTGGCCGCAAGCCTTCAAGGACTTTTCACAGGTTGGGGATTAGGTCTGGGCTTGGGTTTGGGAGCGTCCTTCTTGCACTGCTGGCTTCTGTGGTCTGGCTGGCAAACAGCCTCTTCAACCGCCTTGTAGATATAGCGGTCCTTTCAGGGCTCTAGGTCGCTTCAGTGTCTCGTGAGGGTCATGAGCACTTACTTGGCGACTGCATGTCTTACCACCGCGATGGTTGGCAAAATTGAATCAGGCTCACATGCTGGGACATGCGCGTACATCGTACGAGCACATGCATGCGCCTAGCAGGCAGGCAGATCTACTGCTACAACTGCTACGGCTGCGAGATCCCGCCGAGTCCTCTCGGAGCTGCTCGTGGGGCTGAAGCTCTCCAAACTGCTCCTTCAGGGGCTTCGGGCTTCTTAGGGCTTCGGCTTTGGTTTAGGGTTTAGGCGGGGGTCTTCAGGGCAAAGGCGGGCCTGGGCGGTCCAGCCCTGGGATGCTCGGGTTTGAGGTGCTGGGTTTCGGGTTTGGAATGGTGTCTGTGACGGATCAGGGCGAGGATGGACCTAAACCCGCGGATCAGTGTCCCGGGACCGTCGAGTCGCGACCGAAAAGAATGGAAATATGGAACCGAACAATCCGAAACACCGCATCTCCTGGAAGGAGAGGTAGCGGGCCTCGACGCAACCAGGGTGCTCGAGGGCTGGGAGTTGCAAGTGAGAAGCTCTGACTCCTACAGCTCGAAAGAGGAAGTGGCTACCTTGGGATCTGTGAGTTCTTTGTAGACAGGGAGTGCGGGAAGCAGATGTACTCTTTAGAGCCTATGGTTTTCGAAAGCATCGCTGAGCCTGTCTATGACAGTCGATGATGGAGTTGTCAATGACGTCTGGCGAGTCATATCGCAGGATGTAGGCGGGACAGTGCACCTGCGTGGGAAAGGAAGCTCACGTGCACAGCGCAAGCTGACAGCATCCTCAGTGCTCGAGCTGGAAGCCAAGGCAGCAAACATTCTCTGTAGAACCGAGATGATGAGGTTACATGTACCCTAAACCCTGAACGGTTACCCCACAAACCCTGTAAAGTCCCACACCCTAAACCCATAGCCCTCAGTCATTTTTAGCTACAGCAGAACGGTCTTGCAGCAGGCGCAGTTATTTTCGCTCACGGCGGACGTACCCATGAAGCTTTGAATTCCACATTATCGGGGGGGGGCAGACAGCTTCCTGCGCCAATAAATGCTGCTGCAGCTCCGAACAAGCCTCTCGGCAATAGAATGAAGTGCAGGTGAGTTTGGCATGTACGCGGAGCCACAATCCAAGGAACGACTTCCCGAAGGCCTGCGAACCCAGTCCTACGTACGACCTGATCCCTTCACTATCCTTCAACCCAAACAAAGCTGAAGCCATGCAGCGTAAAACTTTGCACTGCAAATCCTATCTTGCTGCACCATGCCACCAGACAGAGATTGGCAGGCTGACGGGAGCTAACTAAGAAGAAAAGTGGCTGCTTCCATGGGGGTTTGGCGCTTGGACGGCTTCGGTGTCTAGGGGTTAAGTATCACAAAAGTCCGCTCTTTATGAAAGCCGCCTTTGGCACGTTCCTCCTGCCTAAGAAGCACTGAAACCCAACAACCATGAGCGAAGCCACTGCGACCCACCCTCACATGGGCGGGCACAATCGCGCTGGGAGAGCACCTGGATTGCCAGAATGCTTGGGTTCGTTAGCCTCTGAGACTCTGCTCAGCTTAGGGCTTTGGGTTCAAGGTGTTCATTTCTGCTTCGGATTCCGGAACTGTCAAACAAGGGCTGCCGCTTGACGGGACCAGAATGTAGAAGCAGGCAGGAACGCTGCTGTGCTTGTCTCCACCTTTCCTGTGACCCTTGAACTTCAAGCCCCTCAACCCTCAAACGTGAATGAATTCAGAACATACCTACCAAGCTGTGAGCCCTGCAGTTGAGCGAGTGTCTAAGCTGTGCCGCGCACCGTCTGCCAAAAGGCGCAGCATGTCTGGCCCCTTTGAAAGTGGCCTCCCAGCTTCCAGGATCGTCCAGGATTGCATGAGCTGGCAGCTAGCATCTCTGTTGTAAGGATTCGGAAAGAAGCATAAGAAGACGTCTCGATGAAGAGCGCTGCTTGATTCTACAAGGATGCCGTTTTCAACACCACCTTCGCGCCCGACTGCAGCTCTCAAGTCCCAGCTCTAAATTTAGCAGTTTTCGAGTGAAAAGCCGGACTCGTCGCTCGCCGCCGCATCTGCTGAACAAGCTCCAGCAAAGATCCGCAGCACTGAATCCCTTGACCCTTAACTCTTCATATCCCCCGAAGTCCAAACCAGAAAACATCGCGGGAAATCTTTGCCCAGACTTGCAAAAGCCCCGAAGCCTGAACCCTGCCGCGTTGCCGAACTCCCTAGATTCCCTAGATGTGGGTTTCCGAAAATAGGGGGCCCAAATATAGTACCCTAAATAGTAGGATCCTTATTGTAAGGACCCCAAGATAAGGTACCCTACTTTTCGGAAAGTCCCTCAAAAGGGCCTCAGCTTTGGGGGCCGCCTGCCAGCTGCTCCCGTGGCAGGGGGAAGCTGCGGTGTCTCAGCGAGAGGGGCAAATTTGCTGCACTGAAGCTGGGCTCGAGGTTTAAAGGCTTCGACCTGTTATAGGGCCATAGGGCTTCTGCTTTCGGATTTTAGGGGGGCGCTTCTTTGGGTGGTTCGACACCTTCGACGGCTGGGTGTCTGCCCATCCCTTCATAAGCTCAGCACTCACCGGCAATGTTCCACACACCGCACCGCTCACTCCCCAGGATCACCAGTTAGATTTGGGGTCGGGGGGCTTGAGGTTTACGGCGGAAGCCACGACATCGGCTCCTCTCTCGGGTTCTTCCCGTACATGGGGGCCCAGTTTAGAACCCCCAAAACGCAGCGCTTTGCCACTGGGATGCGACAGGAGCTTTTGGGGCTGGGGTCTCCAGCTTCTTGGGCTCAGAGTGTTAAGGCACCCACTAGGACCACTAGGAGATGCTGGGGCTGCTGCACTTTTCGATTCCAAGGGCCTGCTCTTCTTCGAGATGCCCTTGTGAGGTGAGACAGCGGCCTGCGACAGCAATCCCCCTGTTCTCACAGCTGTGAATCTCTCACACGTTCCGGGTGTTCTTACATGAACTGTCTCTGACCGGCGACAGCTGGGATTCGTAGACAACCTAGGTCCACGCCCCTGCTGCCTTTGCGCCCTTTGTAACGTCCACCGGCATGCTCTGATAGGTTGCCTTGGGCGGGAGGCTTTGCAGAAGCGACTTGGGTTGTGGCTGGAGAGAAAAAAAAGAGTTGCCCTCTGAGGTCTCGGGCCCGTTGCCGCACGAACCGCCGCTCCTGCCAGGGTTCCCCCCCGGTCGCTCCACTCAACCAAGCTCTCCCGCGGCAGCTTGAGTACATCGGTACTGCAACAAGGGTTTAGGGTTTAGGGTTTAGGCAGCTTGCAGCACGGGGAACTCATGCGGCATGAACTCCGAAAGCTACATGGCCATCATACCTAAAGGCACAAAGATGCAAGAGGGCCTGGAGAACAGGATCTGTGTGGAGTCGGACCTCCTGCCACAAGATCGGGGTCGAGACTCCGAAAGCAAGGGCTAAGTCGGAATCTAGGCCTCGCCCTGCAAGTCGATGTCCACTGCTGCCCTGCGGAAATCCGGCGTGGGAGCTTTGATAAGCAGAGATCAAGCGCTGGGCGCCTTTTGTAGTTCTGGTACACCGTCGGAGGGCTGATGACCCTGTGCGTGTGGAGACTTGGGCGTCTAAATCTTAGCGACAGAGCCTGAGCTGTGGGAGGTGACCGGAAACCTGGCCTATGGTAGTTCAAGCGTAGCACACGCTTGGTCTCATCTGCCACCTGGCGCCAGAAGCTACCGAGGAAGCTTGGAAGCTTCAAAAGTGTACCTTTTGAAGGCGGTCTAGCCTTGTTTGGATCGAGAGATATAGCCGGCAAGCTAGAGACCTTGGATCACAACGGAGTCGAGACGGTGCTAGAATGACTGCGCGGTGCGCGGCGGTGGCCAGCTTCGTACACGGCCGTCGATCGACGCCAGCCTCAGAAGAGCAAAACATCCAGAGGCACAATATCGTAACAGACTTTACCAACCGCAACGCAATGAAGCAAAGGTAAGGCCCACCTCGATGGCTGCGCTTTGTTGCTCGTATTGCTCCATCAGGCCTGCAATGCTTCGGGTTGCAATGCTACAACGCCAAAGCGCCTAGCCACCAAGCCAGTCTTCTTGTATACCTGAATCCCTCGGGGCGCTAGTTCTCTCCATACTTGGGCACGCCGTCGAGTCTAGCAGTCGAATGTACAGATAAGATGCACTGCATTTGCTCTGCAGCAGAACAACGCGCCTGTGTTTATGAGACGGCGCTGGCAAGCTGCTGCCAGTCCTTCCAAGGTTGAATCTTTCGAGCTGCTGTCGCGACCACAAGCATCGCATGCCATTACCAACATCATCGTCGACTCTGTCATCTTCGTTATCATTACGGGTGACAATCCTCATCATCGTCCGCACTCATCATCGGCATCGTCAATCCAGAGACACCTACAGCTGGCCCTCTCCTGATCCAGCTGGCGGTCTCACCGCCACAGGCCTGGATTCCGGCGGGAAAACGTCCTGCACGCGCGGATCTCCAACAAGGTCACAACGGTAACCCGGTGCAATGGTCTCCACAAGCACACATATGAGTGTTTCTGGCATATCAAGTCATGTTCGCCACAAATTTGGGCGACGTGACCGGCCTTCTGTTTTTCTCCGACGCTATGTCTGCTTCAATGTGGCAATGTTGGTTCTAGTCTCTCAGATTCAGGCAACTCCAGAGAAACAGAAACAAGTTTGGAAGTTCTGCGAGCGCTTGGCCTAGCCTCTCCTCCGGCGATTCTGTTCATCAACAAACCTGGTTGCTGCAAAAGGGGTACGAAAGCCTGCCGAAATCACGCCAGCCGATTTCAAACAGCTAGGTCCTTCCTACTAGCACTCGACAGTAACGGACCCTACAGTTTCGAAAACCCTGGGATGACGGTCAGCCCCTTCTTTGGCCTTCGAAACTTCCTGTGAATCTCCCGAGATGTTCACAACCAAGCGACTTCAATTTAAGAACATGGCTTGGCCGCTTTCGCCGAGGATGTTATACGTCGTTGTCCAAGGCATGCCGTTGAAGCGCTTCCGGTGTTGATGGTTTTACCGTCGTCGGTACGCTTGTTGATAGGATGCTCGCCAGCTTCTGCACTTGTCAAAACCATCGTGCGCAACTTGTGCGACCCACCTTCATCAGAAGCATCTTGTCTCGGGCATTGCGCCTCTACTCTGGGCATAGAAGCAATTGCAGCAACAGAGTGCCATCCTTCGTCTTCGCCGAAGAACCAAAACCAACATATAAGTGCGCCTTTTGAACGGGACCTGGGCCACGAATATCTGTTGTGATGCCGTGCTTCTTCCAACATACATGCCGTCTGGCACGTCCTGCCTCGGAAGTCTCGGCCCCGTTTCCAATGTACTGGGTGCCGTGGGTATTTCCAATCAAAGAATAGCTACAAAGTCTAGGGTTAACAGACAGTTATTGCATGAACCACTGACTCCGTAAGTTGCTAACCCACCTGACTACGATGGAAATCCTCTCGGCAGGCCTCTTCCAGCTCTTCGGACTGCTGTCCTGCAGCTGCCGTCTGCGCCAGTGCAATGCTCTGCCAATCAGTATACGTGCAACGTAAAGTTTGAGGCTTGGGGCAGACAGTGGGAAGGCTGCGGCAGCCTTCACCATGAGCACGGTTTTTCATACCCGACGCCGATGACTATTCAAATGCTACTAGTGACTAGTAGCAACTCGCCGGAGGTCCTGGCTCGACACCAGCACCAGGAACATCAGGCAGCTGCAGACGCGCTACCTGCTAGGGGAGGTTGTGGCCACTGGCCAAGATCATTCTAAGAATATTACCATTAGGGTTTAAGGACGCCCTGAAACCCCAAAACCCCATGTACACATATACAGATACAAAAAAATATTATATTGTATGTATATATATATACATATACAGATATAAAAACGAAACCAGAACCCTAAATTAAGAGTCGCTGTACGCATGGTCTTACACGAAACCAAGCGCTGCCTGCTCTTCGAAGCTGGCCTCGGTGCCGACGCTCTGGGGAGTACCTGCCCAAACACCATGGAACCGTGAATAACAGTACTAATATCTAGTTTAGTAATCGTGACAAAAATAATAGTAACCTTCATCGTAATCAAGTGATGTTCCCAGAAAGTCTCGCACATAACTGCAACCCGGCCTGGCTTTGCTGGCATCTCCTCGGAATCAGGTCCGTGAAGCAGGTGACGCTTGAAAACTAGAAGACATACACATGAATTGGGTCGTAGCCTCGTGATTCCCAACTTAACCCTTGCACGATTTCGTGGTGCGCCGCTTGTGGCTCCGTGCGGATCGCCTAGATTTCGTGCACCGACATTAGAAGCCACAATTGGCAGTGCTGATCTTGTTCTTGTTGCTTCTGCTGATACAGGCAGAGCCGTTATTATCTGTCATCGCTCGTGCACGGTTATTGATTCTCACGCCTCGTCGTGGTCGGTGGCGTGGGCCGTTGTGGTGTCGCTCTTGATGTCCTTGCTTTCGCTGCCCTCGTCGATGCTGTGGCACAGAGTGGTAAGACAGTTTGTCTTGTTTGATGTTGTTCACTATACCAGACATCGGAGGGCTTCTTGGCCAAGCGCAACAAGCTGCCGTTCAGAGAATGAGCAACAGGCGGTCCTGACCCAACATCTCACGCTCCGAGATGTGCAGGTAGGTGGGAGAGGCTTCCGATTGGATAATCGTGGCCTCTGCCTGCCCGCACACAGGCACGCATGTGTTCCTTCCTCATGGGCTTATTCTTATCAGTCTTCACTCTTGGTGGTGACGACCCTCGTGATCGTAGAAACCGCTACGGCAGAGAAGACGGTGATGAAGAGTTCAGTTAGTCATGCCACCTGCCGTGACAGGAACGGTCATGATTATCATGATCACGGTGGCAACGATGCAGATGATACAGAAGAAGAAGACGCTGATCATGATAGGCGACGGCACCAAAGCAGGTCTGTGTCTCACATGAAGGGCATTCAGCAAAGCCGAAGCTTCACTCGCGACAAGCATCTTACCAACATCTTCACCCACCCGCTCTCTCTCTGCAGGCAAAAGACTACTGATGCCACAACTTTGCCGATTGGCTACGTGAGAATAACATGGATTCTCATGGGCTGAGATGCATGTGCACAGTAAGATCAGTTTAGCAGCATTCTTGCGGCGACATGGTCAGGACAAGCGCCTGGCTCCCTCCCAGCAGGTCTTGGGTGGTGAGGCGCACAAAGTGCTGTGTCGTCGGTGACATCTCCGAGACGATCGACTGCTCCTGCAAATCCCAGGCTGTCTATCGCAAGCCTCACTACAACTTCGAATATGATTGGTTGTGCTATAATCGCTCTGGTGCTGCAATCCTGGTTCTTGCTGCCATTATCAACGTCTGTCTTGTCATGTGGACTTGAAGCACACGGTAAAAGTACTTCCATTAGCATCACGACCTTTGCCGGTGCTGCTTCTGCTGTAACTGTTACGGTACCAGCAAACCTTTGTTAAATGAGCATCAAGACTACGCCTAAATGGCAGTGACTAACACTATTTTCAATGCTAAAGTCCGGGTCAGCATCAGCAACACGTGGGATGGCGCCTCCTCATCCTGCATCTCTTTGAAGTGCCGGGGAGGCAACTCTGGAACAGCTTCCTGGCAGAGCTGCGGAACCATCATCACCATCATTACCACCATGCTCGATCATCATTATCACCAGCACCATCACCATCATGCAAGTTATCATCATGATGCCCCCCATCATCATCATCATCATCATCATCCCCAGCAGCCGCAGCAGCAGCAGCAGCAGCAGCAGCAGCGGAAGCAGCAGTACCGGTCGGTGCTACCGTAACCGCCGTCTCCAGACCATCATCATCCGCATCATGCTCGTCATCCTCACAGCACCACCATCACATCGTAATCGCGGCACCCACAGCACCACTGCGAGCAGCAGCAGCAGCAGAGTCGTTTTTGTCGTCAGCATCATCAGGCTCGTCATCATATCTATCATCAGCATCATCATCGGGATCGTGGTCGTCGTCGTCGTCGTCGTGATATTTACGTTCTGCCGTGGCATCAGTATCAGCACAAACATCTTCATCGGAGCCTCAGCGGCAGCATTGCCATCGCCGCCCTCCTCCTCCTCCTCATCATCATCATCGTCACCAGCGCCATCACCAACACCATTGCATTACCAATCGTCAATGCAGGCGTCAACAGCATCATCTTCACCACCATCATCGTCGATATCAACGACATCGCCATAAGCGTATCCTTCATCACGAAGCATCACCCCCATCAGCCTCATCGTCATCATGATCGTCACAATCATCATCGACCACTTGAGACCCGCGGGGAGGTGACGAAAGCTCTAGGTTGGAGGGTGTAGCTCGAAGTGCAGGCGCGACGACGATTTGCTTTTTGCAGCTGGGCGGGACCAGGTCGTTGGTCAGCCATTGTCAGCGCGACCCCAGACCGCACACGCAAGAAGCTGAGCGTCGCAACGAAGCTAAGCGCATCATGAGCATCCAGGGATCCCAATTAGCGCCGGCGCCGGCAGGCGAGCATCAGGAGCATCATAGGGCGCCGCCAGGCAAGCATCACGAGCATCATCGGGGACACGTTTCTCCATTGGAGGGTCGTTTCGGGACCCACCCGCTGGAGCCCAAAA